>JASKGN010014844.1:0-35277 GCA_030556245.1 Falagria sp. GC000072 | reverse complement strand
TTGTTTATAAACGGAGTTATTATTTAATAAAGCATGTATCCTAGCAGTATAAAGTTATGGAACGCATTTTAATCTAACGAAGATCTGTCCAAGCTCAGTGTTCTTGAGCTTCTCACGCTCAGAAAATTTAAATGACAAGACGGCAAGTTGGAGACTAGAACTGCTAGTTTCAGAAAACAAGCGTGTAATAACAGAATTATTTCTACTCCTAGTGGCAGGAAATCAAACCGATTTTTAATTACATAAAAAATGAAATGAAAATGAAAACAAAAAAATTCTACATATTTAAATGCAAAGAGTTAGTGTTTCAATTAAGTAATTAAATCTCGGTCTACATATTAATTGATCAATAAAGTATTTAATTATGTTAGGGAGTCGTAAAACATTAAGCTGTTGCTTATTCCCATGTTCGTATGTGGAGATCGAAGTGAAATGTGAATTAGTGCGAATTTGTTTGATGTAGTGTTAGATATAACTGTGCAGAGGCGGTACATGCATGTACAAATTTTTGATTGATGGACTCTTAATCGGACTTGTTCCAGCTGCACTCCTATTCCAGTCAAATCTTTATTTATTCTCAGTGCGTTTTGTATATTATGGGCAAAGCTAAGCGTTTCACGAACATGACTAGCCAACAATCGAAGAACTAACTGTCTAATATGGCATTGCGAGCTACTCGGCCAAAATAATTGTTGTGTTTGGACGAGCAAGAGGAAATAAGCAAGTGTAGAAAATGTGCATTGTATAGCTTTTCTATTAACATAAAAGAAGACACACATAATTAATCTCTATCCCTTTTCGATCGCACTAATAGCGAACAAACATTAATTATTGGAAATTGTTTGAGTAAGTCTGGATGGCAATCAATCATTCAAACAAAAACTCAACTACAACGTTGATTCCAGGGGCGAATTTAACGATTCTCTTTTTATAAAGTAATATTTAAATTTAAAATCATTTTTTTTTCTTCATTTCTTATGCAAAAATTTTCGCACTCACTTAAAGTTTAATTATGCAACTATTTCCTTGTGTGGGGATATATTTTTTTTCTATCTTAAAGTTACTATAGAAATCAACAGACCTTTTACTTTTATACAAGAAACAGATTAATGAGATACAATTGAAAAGCAAAAGAAGTTTAAACAAAGTAAAAAGCTCCTTAGAAGTTGCAATCATTGGATGGTAAGAAGCAAAAAGGAAGAAATCGCACAGAACGCGAAATGTTATTAAATCGTAAACGATTACCCGATTTTTTGTGCGACCGGTGCGGCTGTTCGACATAGAACGAGCGCCATCGCCAGTTAGCCAGCCGTTGTTAGCACACAAAACGCATTATAGTAAATCGCGTTTGTTTATCGTAATTGCAACATCAATAGAGACTTGTAATAATGTGCGTCGTTGCATAACGTGCGCTGCATTTGCGTTCGAGCAGAGAAATCGTTTGTTTCGCACAGACAGGCGAAAACAATAAATTCGTGTACATACGCACAGGTAATTCGCATGTGCAACAATTAATTTTAACGATGTCATAGCGTAGGCAAACACAATCGTTAATGCAGTTGGTGGACGTTGGTGCGAGCGCATTAGGAGGTCGCATAATTAATACTTTATCGATACTTTCTTTCCACGAATCTGTAGCTATCTGCGAATATTCTGGAATATCAGGATGGCGATAATCGGTGTCGTTGGCGCGACGATTGAGCCATAAACGGAGACGCCCCAATGTTCGACATTAATAATAATCGAATATAAAAGCGAACGTGGAGTTATTACCATTTATATTAAACAGATATATCTTCGTTTTCTCTCGGTCTTCTTGGTCTTCCTTCTTCTCGCGAGCATATATGCATTGATACGATGTGCATGCCCGGACCCCATGAGCATAACCAATTTAATCGTAAATTCGTGTAATGATAATTATTTTATTGGGAGAATATTTATTGTTATGGACCTCTAACCGAGAGCGTTTACACAAATAGCGTGTGCTTTACTATTTTCGAAAACAGTTAGTGATTCGCTCGCTAGCTCGCTTTTCTCTATCTGTGTGCTTGGAAAAGCTTTATGCCTTGGATATTTTCAAAAGTGTGCACTTGGCATGAACGCAGCACTTCGAGAAGTGAACGTTTTCATGGTTGAGGGACATAAATATCGTTTGGCCTATTTTTCTTTTTGAATAAATAATATCGACTGCGTCGCTTCTTCTTCATCTCTTTTTTCTTCTTATCTGTTCGTGCTTTTTTTTCGCTTTTTCCGTGGATGAAAATGCATGCGAGACTCATAATTTATAAAAGTTAGTTTGTGCGCAACTTGCGCTCATCTCAAACGGCTCAATGGGATATTTATTGCATTCAAACACGAGAATTTCTTTGCTTCAATAATGTACGCAATAAGTATACAATTGAGTCGATTTAAAAAATATTATAAATTTCGTTGAAATATTTATTTATTTTGTTATTTACTTGTCGACGATTGGTGAATGTATTGGACAAACTGTCAAAATGTTTTTGAAATATGAAAATTACCGGCATTTTAAAACCTCAAAAGTATAGTTTTCACTAGATTTGATTATAGGACGCAGGAACGAAGCTCCTTAGATTGTGTTAAATCGGTAAGCGCGGATATGCAAATAATTATCGGTTATTATAGGCCTGAATGAAGGAATCGCTTACTGCGACTTACGGAATAATCGGCTCATAAGCCGCTGTCCGAACACCGAACGATAAACGATTCTGCACGCCAAAGGCTCATCCTGAATCTTTATAATTCACAAACCGTGAATCATAAATCTATTATGGTCGACTTTAATCACATACTTCTTTACAAATTAAAAGCTCATTTTGCACGAATTTTCTATACACACTCTCTTACATAATCTACAATCTTAATACGATCATGAGCAACTTCAGAAGAATAATAAGAATAACAACGAGATAAAAACAACAACAGCCACGAAAGAATGAAGATAAATGAAAACAGTCAAATTGAGTGACTCCAAATGAAAAAATAGCAGCTTGCAGTGCTTTAGAACAATCCAAGCATTCAAAGTCTAATGTTTCATACATTTGACAGACAACATCATGAAGATCATGAAGTTAACTCGATGCATGATTTTTAACGCGTGAGAATTTCATCAGTTCATTGTTAAATCGCGTCCACTTGTCGTCTCGTATGATGATTATGATCCATCACGAGAAGACGCATGCGTCAAATTCGGTGATTAGATATCTACTCTCCGAGAAGATAATTACAAATTGCTCGTTGTGTGGCCGCTCGAGGGTCAGGCGAATAATCATGGTGGAAGCAACTGAAGAGAATCAGAAGAAAAACACATCTTTGAACGGAACCTAGAACGAGACCCACATACACCGCATTTATTAATAGTTTGTTCATACAAATATACATACATGGAGAATATTGTTTACAATATGCTTACTTACCTTTGCTCAGGTTAGATACGTGTCCATATTTAGAGATTTTAATGCTCAGACACGGATGATTAATGAATTACTTTACCAATCGATTGCTATTGGTAATAATCTCGCTTGTCCAAATGGTCTATTAAAAATAATTTGTCGAAAGGATGTCAAATTTGACCAATTTTAATGACTCGAAAATTATTTAAAAACGAACGAAGCACACACACAGTAGAATGAAAGCATAATTTTTAGCGATAAAATTGTTAAGTTTAGTGAGTGCAAGAAGCTTTATAGCTTTACGCTTCTTGAGCTAGGCGAGCTCACGCGTCAAGGAGCAAAATGGCAAACTGGTTTGACGCTGCAGTTCTGGCGCCCGGAGGACATGCACGTTTGTTTTATGTCAAATGAGGTCGCTTGCATATTTCTAAAGGTCGTTCATTTGTTCACTCGCTTTGGATGCATCTGTATCCATCATTACATTAATAATCTCAAGGACTTTTCATCACATTACAAATTCAATGTATCAACTTATTTAATAAAAATTAATTAAAAACTATTCTAAGAAAAAATGAGAGAGGAACTGTGGGAAGTAAGACTTTAATTAAATTAATTCATCTAAAAAAGATATAAGTGTGCAAACAATATATAGAATTCCAAGCCTTTCTTTTTTATTTATTGATTGCGAACAAACAAAACCACCGCTATGATAACAACACGAGAAACAATTCGCGCGTTGTTCAGAGTATCGTCATTTAGTTAGTAATAGTTGCTGCGGCATTAATGGATCTCCAGAGAACAATCGAAACTTGTTCAAATGTAATCATTGTACACGCAGTACAAGTTCGTCTCTGAGTCTATCTAACTAAACAATTACATACCTACACTACTACATTTGACCACAGTTCGTGTGGACTATCGCACACAAGCAACTGTGTAACAACCCATTAAATTTAATGATTGGTAAGTATTTCTTAATAATCGTATATCTATAAAACGGTCATTTTCACGAACAATTTAGATAGAGCAGCGTTCTTACACCAGTTGCTGCTTGACATTGCTTTATTTTAATTTTATTCAATCATTTCCGCGCCTACACTTTTTCACTTTGCTTATTATTATTTCTACAATATTCCCATCGTAAATGTAAATCCGATGTCATCTCTGTACGATAACTAATAAATGTCTGGTATAAATTTAATTCTTTCGTACGAACAGGAAGTTGTTATCGCATTAAGTTACCTTATTTGGTATGATATTAACAATTAGTTATTTAATATTTGCGTAACAGAGAGTGCAAAATATATTATTAATATAATTACAATTAAAAATTGACTTCTTCATTTTTCATTTGGTAATTAAAATATATAGTTTATCAGGTACGTTTTTCAAGAGCAGGTGCATGAATAAATCTTGTAATTAAACGTATTTTGTTACTTGAAATAATTATATTGATTGTTAAGTAATCGTATTCTCTAGACAAAATATTTTATGGTTACAATTAATGTGTTTTGCTCATTAGAAATATCATATTAAAATTTCTTATTACTATAATTACAATAAGCTTAAAGTTTCTTATTCATTGTCTTATTAGTATTATAATAGTTTAATTATCTTTTAATCGCATTATGTAATTGTTTTTGAATCTAGTCATTTACTATTTTACTGGCTATTAAATTGGCAATAAAATTGACGGTACACAATGTTTAACACTAAAATAAAACCAAGAAACAATATTTTTGTTTCCTTTTAAAATCTTTGACCAAATGAAAAGTAACTAACTCATATGGGATTTTTCGTACCCGGAAAATTTTATTAAGATGAAATTTATAATATGTATACTTTATACTTAGTTTAACAGTTATTCAAACGAGTTATTGGTATAAAATATAGAAAAAATAGTCATAACTAAAACCTCTGCTAATTCCTAGGCCTAAGGACTTTTCAAAGTAAACTCAGACCAATTGCTCTCAAAACATAATCATAGATATTTCCAATGTTCAGTTAGCAAATACATTTGTATTCTAAAAAAATTCATGGAGAGCCTACAGCTCCTGGAAATATTCTCCATGACTAGTGTTATTTGTTGACTGCTGCTGTAGGCTCCGTAGGTTGGAATTGCGACTGATCATCATCGTTGATAACTTGTAGGTTACATAGAGAGCGATCCTTAACAAATTTTTCCGTTTCAGCACAGGTTCTGATCTCGTTCTGAAGATATACTCGCTCCCGTGTGCCTATCGCAATCGTAAATTAAAGCATATTATTAAGTTGTTAACCTCATAATATATAAACATATCCACACCTATATCGTTCCTAAAATTAAAAATTTAAACGAACCAAGTGCGTGCGAAATAAAGGGAAAAAGACAAAGTCAGTGAAAGTTGCAACAGTTTGAAGAACAATAATCATCAATCAGTCTTTAATTGGAGTAGGTAAATAGTCTGGAAAAGGCGCACAACGCCAAAGTCATAAAACGCATCGCCATATATACATTCGTTTAATGGACTTGTTTGCTCCACAGCTTCTGCTTTTAACCTAACGATTGTTTCGTCGTTTTGGCATGACGACCGAGTATTGTTGTGTTCAGCACGATGTTGTGCGAATTCATTTCTGTGTCTATTCGAACACGTCTCTGGAAAAGCAGCACACTAAAAAAAGCAACACAAACGTAACGAACTCGTCCGACAATGGGACGATCCCATTATGTTGTAGAATTCAAAATTGCCCGGCTATTATTTCGAACTATCACGCATCCACTCGCCACGACCACTTTTATTTATTTCTATAGCGTGTGTTGTTCTTGTTCGTACAGTTATAGGACGACTTGTTTGTTATGATCACTGTTGTTATTGTTTAATTAGAGCTATTACACTTTGCCCATATGGAGACCAACTTACAAATAAAAAAGGACTCCTCAAGATATATGTGGGTTTCATATATGGTGAAGAGACAAAGGAGTAAAGAGTTGGACTTAGTCTTAGATATAGTCTGATAAAAAAAAATTAACAAAGTAAAATAATAATAATCCTAACATGTAATGAAATGGAATGGCGACATGCCATCGAGGAGATTTTAATTTTTGTTTGATTTGTGCCATGTTATTAATTACCCGTATGTCTGAAGCATCAAAGATTAGCAACGTAAATACCATGCAAAAGATAGAACAGCAGGAGAAGAGGAGATAGAGCCGCGCGGAAAATGCAAATATACATAGATTGTTGCATCCAATAAATAATTGGTCAATGGCTGGTTTGAACTGGCGCGGCCGTCAAGTCGGCATTGGCGGAAAGCACACAGGAGAAGGCTTTTCAATAGAGATACGCCGATGATAAGTGCCGCTGTGCTATCGAGGGATATTTGTTGTAATACGCATTGCCAACAAACAACTGCTGCACTAAACACTGCGATTGTGCGAATGTCAGCGCTCTGGTCTAATGAAACTCGCCGACTTGGAGCAGAAAGTTAACAAAGCTCGCGACAAGCTAGCGCATTGTCAAACCAGGCGGAATCGTGTAATTGACAATTGTTTATCATTCATTCGACGAAGCTAAAGTTGGCAAAAATGGTCATTACATATGTTTACAAGACAGAAGAACCTCAATGACTCGAAGAACTAAACCAACACTCCTCGAACCAGAAGATGTATGAAGATACCTATCTACTAAAAATAATGAAAATTAAATTTGCTCTTTTAGCGATTCTGTTAGGATAATGAATCTTTAATAACAAAGCAAAGAAGTCGAGTATGAAGAAGAATGAGATTATAAAATATTTCTACAAAAGACATGAAGGAACGACCGTGCAACACAAGCGAAACAGTTTTATCCCGCTGTTAGGTGCTTTTGCACCGTGACAATAAAAATTATAGGCTGATGCCGCAGCTGAAAAACAACGGGCGCACAGGATCGTGGATTGCATTCATTAAATCCGACTGGCACGCAAAGCTAAAGAAACATAACGCTCGAGCGAGAATAACTCGGACAAGAACAAGCCACAGTGAAAAGAAGAGAATGAAACAAGTGAGTTGCTAAGTACGTCAGGATGCAGTTGTGCGTGAGGCACCCCGGGCTGAAGACCGCCTCCAGCAGGGTACCTGCTGCCCCCTAGTAGCGCTACAAACTAATTGCGTCTTCTTCGAATCCTCCTCGGACTCGTTTACAGTTATTATGGCAATTTCTTCATGTGTGGTGGTACGTATTGTGTTGGATAACGAGCGTTCGCAAATTATGCTAATGAATCGAAACAATTCGGATGCACCGAACTTTTCGGACCTTAAAATACCTCGTAAATCTCGACGGACAACAATTAATCACGGATACACGCGAGCCGCACACTTTCGTTCGAGAATTTTATAAAACATGATGCAGGAGAGGACCAAATAAAAAAGGGAAGGTGACGGTCGCGGTATGTCGAAGTTACTAGCACTTTGTGGCGAAGGTGGAATTATCTTGAAGTCTTGAGTTTTATAAGATTCCAAACATTAAAATGGGAATAATTCCAGATAAAATGTGAAAGTTAAAATAATGGGAGATAATACGTATGAGCAATGAGGTATTATTGCCCTGAGAGTAAACGCTTTTGCGCACAACTTGGATACATATGATAATACATATGATTGCGATGATTTTGATTGATCGGCTGTATGTAGATGCAGCCTCGAGATGCAGAGCGTTTTCTCATGAGCAGAGACTGTTCGCTATTAAAGAGCGATCTGCACTGAAATGAATTAATTGACCTCAACCCATCCTCGGAACAATGAATGCTCCACACACGCATTGCATCCACACGACCGACGACGAGTCAGTTCCCACTGATCCCAGAGTCTTCCAACATTTCTCGATTTTTTGTTCCATCTTGATCATTGTCGCCGCGCACTTCTTTTTCCTTTTATATTACAGAATTTTAAATGAAAGTTTGTGTTCGGCATCGTAAAATAATTTAGGCAGCTCGTTTAGAAAATGGGAACACGGGATAACAAAGAGAAATAACCATAATTAAGGAGATTCAGCGTTGTGGACAGATCGAGTCGGAGAAGTTCAAGAAGAAGACGAAGAAGAAGAAGAGAAGCCCGTAATCGAGCCTATCGACTGACTTTTGTGACCACTAAACTATCTTGTTTATTGTTTATTAAAATGTGGTAAAGACTTTTACGTTTAATGCGAGTCGAGGGCTCCGCGAGTGGCGACACAAGGCCGCCGTCGTATCAAACCAAGCGCCGCGCCGCCGATGTGAAAAGACGAAAAAATGTTTTGAAGGCGCGGAAAGGTTTGGTGTATTCCTCGGATTCTTGTTGCTTGGGAGACGTAACGGAATTCGCTCGATTGGACGTTTTGCATCCCATTTCGAGTTATTGTTATTTGGGTATTTAAAAGGCCGCTTTGGAATGGTTTTGGACGATATAGGCATTCTTATGTATTGCTTTCGATTAACTGTACAAGCGCCACAAATGGAGACGATTGCCTCCATATTCAGAAGAAAACCAGTAATTTATAAACGCTGTTGTTGTTGTTGCTTCTTATTGAGCAAAGAAACAGATCTAGATTTTATATGGAGCTACTATTACAAAGATATATATTATCGTTTTGTTCTTTGCTTTCTTTGATCTCGATTGATATCAACCTCTGATTATTTACTACTTGGCTTTGTATTTCTTGTGTGTCGCTTTTAAGGCTTAATTGATTCGCTTGTTTATTGTCTATTATTTGGCTAAAATTGAATAAAACTGTAAAACGTCTAATGATGATTATTATTATCGAATGAATGATATTATATGAATTATCACACCGTAGCATCAAATGATGGTGTGGACTAATAACACAGAAGAAGGTTGTATAAAAGGTTTAATATGGTGAAGACATCAACTTGTTTGTCTCTCAAGTCTCTCGAAGCGCCCACTTGATAGAAACATAAACACCCACGAAGGGTCTAAACGACGACTACTGACAGAACGAAGAACAGGTAACACACACCTACGGGCAAAGTTTCATTCATATGCACATTACAATATGTTCCACCGCATTGCACCGGCACCGTGCACTGTGCGCTAGCCCAAGAAGGCAAAGTATTCCTTCCATTGACTTTAGTTTCGTTCGCATGTACCTAAGTAGACTTGCTTCGCGGCATGCGTTGTTACTTTGCAGGAGGAAATTGTAAAGCAGTGCGGAGGAGTAACCGACTACCGAATAACTACTAGCAATTGGAAAAAGGAAGTCTAATTCCAATTCAATCAGTTTCAATCTGCTCAACTTGCCTATTGTACGGTTTTGCATTATTTATTCATCATTGTTATAACATTTTAGGCTAGAGAAATAACAAATAATAACTAGATAAATAACTGTGTAGGTAGATTTATCTCCTAGCTAATCTTGAAAAATGCCGTTGGCAGGTGCATTGAATAAGAATACAATTATTTGTTTATTGGACCATTTATCGGACAAAGTTTTAATCTCAAAGTTTGAAAGTAAGACGTAAAGTTTTATATTTCCGTTTTATCATTAGTAATAAGTAGATAGGTTTAAAAGCGGCGTCGACATTCAATTACAAGTTTTCCGCGCCCATGACAATAATTAATAGTGAGTTGTCACCTTACGGGATAATCTCGTCGATCCAATCGTTTACAAATAGACGATAAGCGTCTCCCGGGTTGGCGAAGCAACCGCATAACGAAACAATCAGTCATGTCGAATGAAAGAAAGAATGAATACCAAGTTGGATCCTGTCTTACGTTTCTTACAACCACATTTCAATATTTGTTTAGACTTACGACATTACGAGACACACCAGACAGCTTGCGGGCGTTATCGAGTTTGAAGAATTGGATCGACCTTGTAACTCCTGGGACGCGATTATCATGAGGGGTGAACCACAATGCATCAGACTTATGTTGACTTGAAGCTTTTGGCAATGCGCGTTGATTTCCTGCCACACGGATTGCGAGGAAATGGGTCGACTCCGTGACGATTAAATATCCGCAAGAATTTATAAGCAATTATGGACGCGTAACAATGTAACAACAAGCGAATTGAAACAAGTCGTTCCTGCAGGAATAACACAACAAGGATGGCTGGCTGTCGTAACGTGGAGTGTGTTCACGACAACCTAATTACTTTCTCTTCGTCCTTACAAGCAGCAGCGCTTTTATCCCGTCCGTCGTCAGTACAATTTTTATTTAGCCCCCGACTGCGGCACAATATACGCAATTTGGTATATGTACAAGGGATGCAATCTGCTTCTTTCTCTCTGTCTCGCTGTTGATTATCTAATAAGCAAACCGTCTCGCTTCATGCATATACCTTGGAATGCTCGCTGCTGCTTCTCGTATTGACAGAGTGCAAATGATAAAAGGATACAAGGATGGATACATCTATCCACTTTTAAAAACGCTACAGACTTCTTTTTCACAAAGAAGAAGAAGGAAGTTGTGTGTTCGTGTAATAACAGCGTAAGCAAAAGAAATCATAAAAAGGTGGGTCACGGAATATGTCAACGAGGGAGTGAGTGATAATAGACTTTCATTTTGCACAACGCACAAGTTAGAAAGAAAGAAAGACCCTTCTAAAGCAGCAACGAGCTATGAAAAAAAAGGCTGAAAAGAAAATATGTAATTATAAGAAAAGCGGCAACAACATCAAGAAGAACTTTTTTTTGATGAAGCTCTCTTAGCTTAGAGGAAACGAGTTCAATCAACTTATTGATGTCTTTATGAGATTAGCATGCAGGTTTTCTGTTTGTTCGCTTTGTGTTGACTTTTTTGATTTGACAGACACAAAGTCAACATATTGTTAAACTGGCAAATACATGCGTGTGCTGTTGGATATGTTAATTTGACTTCTGATATGTTGTCACACGTGAAACAGATTGATTTCTTGCTTGACATGATGATTATGTTGCTTAATTGAGTTGTTTAGTTTACTATATTGCTTTGTATATTGCGATCTAAATAGATTAGATCGAAAAATCAAACAGTTATTTTGCCAAATTATTGATGTCTTTTTTTTTCTTAAAATGTACAAAGTTTTCATGTATCATTCACAAGATACAATAAAAAAGCATGAGAACATAAATAACACTCGACAGCATAAATTAATTAATAAACATCACAAAACAAAATTAATGCCTTCTTAAGCATATATAACGAAGGAAAGGAAGCCTGTGCGGCATGTCCACATCAGGTGGACACATTGGTAACCCGCTGAACACGGAATGTTAACGAAGCCATAATTGTTGTTTGCCGTAGTTATTATTATAACTAGACACAACAAAACTCCTTTAACTCATCCTTGTGTGCTCTATGGTTAAAGGCAACACAAACATCAAATATTTGTTCGGTGCGTCGCTTCTACTTACCTTGCAACAATATAACTCATTAGAGATATTCATCATCATCTTCTACCTCCAATACAACACAACCAATACACATACACGCAACATAATTGTCAGTGATGTACATATACAAAATCTCCAGATCAAAATTACATATTATTCATGTATAGGTATCCAAACAAATGGCGTAAATGACGCCGTGTATGTACTTCCATAACTCATTCCACTTCCAGAGGTTGGTTCTTCGAGCCGGATTATTATTCGAACTTTTCGGAGGAGGGACAATGCATGCGAATGTATTGCTCATTAGGAATTGTCAGGAGCAGTGACATTGATGTCTCGACAAGTCGGGAACAATGCAACTGTGTGATTTGAGACAACGGGGGGTTAGTTTACACAATTCACTGCTGGCTTGTTGCAAATCATAACCTATATACGAAGAAAGCGTCGATCGATGGATGCCTAACTCAATCTTACGCTGGTCTAGCTAACCCAAGGAGTGCGACAATGTTGGCGAATCGATTTTAATAATACGATTTGCCCCCCTTTGTGAATGCTCGATACAATTCTCGAGTGCACACCGTCGGGCACTCTCTGCAAGCGTTTGGAACAATGTAACCAATTTATTGTGAGGAATTGTTAGTACCTAGTACCCGCCTTATCGTTACAAAGTTACAATTACTCTACTACTTCAGTGAAGAGAAGACTTCAATAGACTAGTAAGAGTTAAGAGGAAGCTGCAAACTAAAGGATTTTTGATTTTCTTTGTTTGAAAACAGAACTTTTAAATTTTGTAAGCTTAATTAATTTTACAGTTGAGCATCAAATGTAAAATATATTATATGGAAACTTGATATCAGACAACTGGCAACTTGTTTTATTCATTCATAAAAATTTAATTGAAGTTTCAATATTTGAAATTATGAAACTAATTGAAAGTTTGATTTTTATAACTTCCGTTATTGATTATTGCATCAAACAACTTGTGAACTCGATAAAAATGATTTTATTATAATTTTTGACAATCATTGAAAGTTTGAATTCGAAATAAAAATTTGAATGTAAAAAAAGTAGCAGAAAACAAAGATTCCTGCTGTATTTAATGAAATGTATTGAATGCATTAATAACAGCAGATAGAATCAAATAGTTATTCATTAAATTTGAATAAAACCGGATGCGATTTGAATGGCTATCCTAAAACCTGCATACTGATTACGATTAATTATAATTACACATCTACTGAAGATAGTATCATATGTACAAACGAATATTATGTGGCATAAAGAGATAAAATAGAGATTACACATTTTAATGCAGGCCTGTCCAACCTTGCAACTGTACTAATCTAAATCATATTAATTTTAAACAAAACTCAAAAAATAAAGTGTTTAATGTTAGCAAACTCAATGCTAATCAAACCACTTTGAAATTTAAATTTATTGGAATTTTCTAGGTGGGAATTTATTTATTTTAGCATCATTACTATACCAAACTATAAAAAAAGGACTCAAGGATGTTTTTGTTTTGTAAAATTGTTCTACGCTTAATTACTTTATATTAAAATACTAATGCTTATGTAAACCGTTATAATAATGCATTTATAAATAAAGTACTGATTATTTATTCACGATTAATTAATTGATATAATTAATTCACGGATTTAGTTTATTTTCTTGGCGAGATCATCATTATTCTCCAACAGAGCTTGAATTCATTTACAGATATAAATAAATTCTAATTTAAAATTTTTTGTTGTTTAATTATATTAATGTTTTCAACACTTCGTGCAAATTTTATTTCTTGAAATGCATCATGTTATTAACAAAACAGATCTTACAGATATACAAGTACATATAAGAAAGCGAACTAGAAAAAACAAAATAAGTTAGAATATTGAATGCAGACATGACTAGGACTTAGTCGAACGAACAGAAATCTATTAACAAATAGTGAGTGAAGTAAAATGAATAATTATGGCACCGCCTCTACACGTCTCGTGGAATGCTACTGTATCTGGATCGTAACCTGTAAGACGTATGATTAAGCCGTAGGCTTGCATATATTTCACTTTATTATTATACTTAAACGAAAGCTGCGAGCCCATTCAGAACAATCGGGGACATGTGTTTTAATTGTGTGCCTTCGAGTACTTCTAGCTTCATCTGCTTTGCTTCGAACTCTTTCAAAATGCACTGCACGAAGGTTTTCTATATAAAAAGCCAAGTTGAGAAGAGCAAAGAATATGCCACTTCGGGCTTATAGACATGATTATGATAATTATTATATCGATATATTCATTTCGCCAAGATGACATATTCCTGATTTGCATGCAGTCACTAACATAAATTAATTTGAAAGATTTAGAAGTAAAAATAGAAATTGAGGATATAAATCAAGCGAAATAATTTTACATCTTTGAAAATATTTGTTAAACGAGAAAAAAATTGAGAATTTAAGAAATTACAAAAAATTGTATAAAAGTTAGTATGTTAAAGGAGAATTTGAGATGGGACTTTTTGTGCGTTATGCATTCCAGTCATGTCGATGCCTTCTAATCATTATAATTAGGTAAAACTAAACAGCGATGATGACCATCAGGCCAACATCAATATAATATCGCAACATTTTTCTTAGCTTATAGACTGTTATAAAAGTTGAAGATGAAGTTTAATATTTGTGTGAAATGTGTTTGAATTTAATGCATTCGCCATGTTCTTCTAACATGGATGGACGATTTAAATTTATTACTAGCAATTTAGAAATAGAAATATTCATTCGGATTTCAGTACTTACCTATAGTTACTACCTACATATTTCACTCTGCTTTGATGCTTCTTTCACTATGTTTTATTAAATACTTTTTAATTATTAAAATATTTCGTTTTATTAATCATAATAATTTATTACTTTTTTTCCAATTTCGTTCCATTTTTAATTGTCTAAAAAATACTAGGAAAATATTAAATTTTGTTACATAATTGGTCTGTACATCGAAACAAATCTGTATAATTATTGATTTCAATATTCAATTTTTGTCTAGATCGAGGTGTTTGGATATTTGGTGTTAGAAACGTTTATTACCATTAATAAATCAGTCGAACGTAACATAATTGCAAAAGTAACTTAACAACCGGTGATTCCGATGACTATTTTTAACTTCAGTACACTGTGCAAGATTGTCGGTTGTTACAGTTTGCAATTACACATAAAATGTGTAGTGTTTTATGTAGCTTACAATTACATATCCTACTAATAATAATTACATTAAATTAGCGCTATTGATAGCAACAAATTATTTAACTATTATTGAATAGGTTATAGTTATTTTTAATTGCTTTAGTTTCGTTTTAGTAAACTTTCTCTCTGACAAAATTTCTAAATAAATTGGATTTTAATTCAAGGCAACAATTAGTTTTAATCTTTTGTTAAATTTAAAATAGAGGCATTTATTTTAAAAAAATAGGGAAAATGATAAAAAAGAAAATATGTATATAAATATGCAAATAAATTCGAAACATTTCAAAGTCAGGTTATTCGATGTGCTACCAAGTCGACAACATTTTCGGTTAGCATCAAAGCATAGCAATACACGACTTCTATCGACACATTTCACCAAAGCCATGTAACAACTAAAATAAAATGTAAATTTATAATCGCCGCCTGGTTATCTCACTAATCCTAGCACACTCGCAATCCGACGTATCACAATGATTAGTGATTATTAGCTCAAATGTAGACATTCGTCTTTGTAAGAATGATCAAGCAGTGAAGCCGCCATGCCATCCGAGTTTCGCCACTTTATAACAAACATCTTCTCGACTCTTTTGTTCTGAGTAAGCGCGATGATTGCTTAAAGCAACAACGCTGCATAAATAAATGCATGTCGTTCATAAATATTTTAACGAAGAATACAAAGAGCGCACACACATGCAGATTAAACGTCTGCTGCATCTGGGTGTAATTTCAGATAACGGATGAGCGACGGCGCAATATAAATAAGAAGAATGCGAGTAGGTTAATCTGTTAGGTGGTCGTTCTATTAGTGGGGAATGTTCCTGCCATTGTGCCCGACTGAAGTGTACTAATGACCGCTGCCCGTCGAAGCTTTGCCGCTTGTGCTTTTGAAGATACATACTTAAAATGCTGGGCATGCAAATGTGCGGGAAACTGAAAGAGTTCCTCACAAACCACAGACCCTAAATCTTGCTATCCTTACACTTCACGATTTGTCATTCGAATATTTGGAATCACACGAATTCACTTTTCGAATCGAGAATTGTTTCTGGTTACTAATATGTAAATGTAAATAAAAATGAAGTTTCAATTGCTAACGATATTTATTTATAAATTGATATGCGTATATAGTATATAATATTACAATCTAACTAATTCTAAGTGCAGCAAATTAAAATAAGTATAAAGATATATTCACATAATACTTTCAGAAACTAATTTCTGTACATGATTATTGAATGTAAATGTTTACACAACTTTGCACAAATTAGTATCTGGACAAAATTCTTGACCAGCTCTGCAAACTAAAATGTTCATGTACAACTCCCCAATGCTGTTTACATCACAGAAATAGTGCATTCTATTTGTTTTGTCAGTTTTGGATGGTGCATATCCTCTTCTAACGCATTCAAAATGATCCGAATTCAAATGACCCCAGTTCTCAATTGGCAAGGTGTGATCATGATAGGCATCCCTTTTGTCTGAAAACATGCACATTTCAATTTCCGCACTGAATATTGTTTTCGGTGGACATGTGTATCCCGTTTGGATATATTCGCCATTCTTCAATCTCGAACAGAGGAAATATTTGCTACCATGCAAATCGTTGCCATTGGGGAAGCGACCTGGTTTAGTGCATCGGAATTTCCTGGGGCAAGTGTAACGATTTGAGCATTCGCCAAGTTTGGGATTGTATTTATAAGGACTGGGACAAGTGCGTGAAACAGGATAAAGACCGCTATGAGTCTTTACGCATTCGATGTACTTTGTGCAATAGGGATCGCTAGGGTTGTCATGTGTCCCGGCTCTCTTGCACTTGTATTCGTCTTCATCGTAATATTCCTCAGATTCCTCGGCTTCTTCGGATTCTTCATGATAAGGTTTACAAGTGGCCGTTGTTGAGCAATGGCCAGTGTTTGGATCGAAAAGTTTTCCGTCTGGACAACTGGAACGGTACCGAATTAATTCACCATCGTAACCGGGAGTGCATACATAATAACATTTGCAAGTGTTGTCATCAACGTCAGCGAATTTTCCTACTTCGGAACATTCGAATTCGTCGCTGTCGCTGTCGTAACCATCTGCGTTTACTGCGATGAAGAATGACGCGGCAACAAGCTACCAGTAAAAAATTAGGTGTAATAATTAAATTAAATTAAAATAAATAAAAGAGTTCTTCTTTACAGAAATATTTGATGTACTTACATAAATGAATAGTGGCTTGTTCATGGTGAAACAAATGCACAAGAATATGCCTGCTGGTGAGAACGACAGGGGTTTAAATACTCGTGGATCTTGATGATATCGTTATTTTTATCAATTTTACGGTTATTACCTACATATAGTTGCAATGAGATTATAGCTTGATTATCCATCGAAAGGGCTGTTAATATAAATTTAATAATAAACCAATTTCCATACCAGACTATTGTTGCAATAAAAATTACAAAAACAAAATTATTTGTTTGTTTGCAAAATATAGTAATTTAATAATATAATTAAAATTATGTTATAAAATTTAATTGTAAAATTTTCCGTATTTAATTATCCTGATACTACAATATGATAATGATATTAATTATTGTCTGTGTCTCGTTTTTATCATCTTTTTGTAATAATTTATATTGTATCCATAGAATTTCCGTATGGAAAATATGATGCCAAATATATGTTCTTAGAAATAGTATATATTTTATTAGAAAGTGATATCAATATAAAATATGTTTTTTTATTTCAAATAATATAGTTATATATTATATTGTATAAAAATGTTTTTTAAAAAATAGCAAAAAAATTGTTTTTTTCATGTTTTCTAATTTTTTTAATCGGTCCTTAAAATTAAGCACTAAATTATTAAAACTATTCAATTACAATAAAGTAAATTGTATAAATTCTCCTCCAAAATTAAATAATGACTGATCTTTTTATAATGGTTTATAGAAACTCTGAAGAAATCTAGAAAAAAGGTTAATATTGGTCTAAGTTTTTCAATTCTAATATTTTATTAGCTTTCAATTTTAATTCTCCGCCACAAACTGTTTTATGTTTCCGGACACTATGGATGACATTGTAAAGCATAGTTAGTTAGTAATAATATATGTTTTATAAGTACATACATATTTAGGTAAAAAACTAATATCTGATTTAAACATGACTTTTGCTTGCTGAATTCAATATCTACATCATCACAACATATCAAATCCTGGCTTTAGTGTGCTGCTCATTTCATAATATCAACTTTAAAGTTTATCATGTCAATATTTGATACAATAATTGATATATTAGGGGTACTCATGATCTTGACTATAGCATGCTAAATCCTCGTATTTGTCATATATTTCATATTTGAAGTTTCCAATAAAAGCATTTTGATTGTTGAATACTTCAAATACGACATATACGATAAATAGCATGCTATACTCAAGATCATGAGTACCCCTATTATAAATGAAATAATTACTTATAGCTGGATTGATTAAAGAATATTGTAAGGTTTCAGTTAAGGGCCATCTAAATATATCTTAAGTATTTCTTTGGTCCCTTATGTGTGCGGTTTATTTTTCTTCTCATTTGGTGATTTAGTTTCTTATAATAGAAGTGGACATTCTAAAATTTTATATATAAAATTATAATTATAGTTTCCCATTATAATAATTGTTCTAATTATTTATATTTATAAATTATTTGTATTAAAATAAATAATCTGTATTAAAATAATAATGTATATATGAACTTGTAATAAAATTAGTTATAATATTGGCAGTTATATATTTTAAAAAATAGTGTAATTACAATTTTACATAATAAAATTAAAATTTGGCTTATCAAATTGCTAACTAAAATGAATAGCCTTCCATTTAGGTCGGAAATGAATCTCTTCATATTTAAGTTTATTCATCTTACTTATTTATTTAGTAAATTGTTGATCGTGGCATATTAATTTTAAATACCCAAGTGGTTGTTAGTAATTAAAAGTAAACAAAAAATAATGTAAAATAAGTTTAAAATTACCGATTTAAAAAAAATTGAAACTATAAATTTTTTTTTCTGATATTATCTTATATATACGACAAAAATACCCGGGTATAATTTCTAATTACTGCAAAATATAAAATGATATAAGGTGTTACCAAAAATTAAAAAATAATAATTTTAATTTGCTGCACATACATATATTATATTGAATATTAATATTGACAAAAAAGATATATAAGGATAACATATATTAATACATATCAAATGATATTATTATACCTTGCACTTTTCGCACAATTTAATATCATCGTTCCAGATATCGCCTGGAGGACAATGCATTGTATGAGTAGTCAAAGACCCGTCAGAACTAACATCGCAAAATTGGTAGTAAGATGTCTGCTTGCTATTGTTGAACTTGAAATACCCTCTGGCTGTGCATCGGGCACCATCCACATGGTCCCAGTTCTCCATTGGCAAAGAATAATCGTGATACTTGTCTTCATCGGGATCACATTTTTCAATATATCTGCATAATTCCAACTCATCATCAAATCGAGAACACACCGGACAGGAGTATGATTGCTTAAAAAATCCTTTCTTATCCTGAACGCAGAGGAAATATTTCTTCATGTAGTTATCTAGAGCATCTTCGAATCTGCCAACACTAGAGCATTCGAACGTTCTGGGACAGGTATAATGCGAGGAGCAGTATTCATTGTGAGGATCAAATTTTGAACCATACGAGCAGTAGTATTTAATTGGCACTGTGTATTTACCATTGTGATCACGTTTGCAGACATAATAACTTTCGCAATTGGGATCTTTAGTGTTGTCGAAGGCTCCTGGTCCATCGCATACAAATTCACCATTTTCGTATTTGTCCGTATGAGATTTAGATTCGATAACGCATTGGCCACCGAGTTTGCAATGACCGATGGTGCTATCGAAAATTGCTTTGCCAGGACAAGTATAGGAGTCTTGTGAATATCCATCTGACTTTGATGTACAGAGGAAGTAACTGGAGCATGTCTTGTCTCTGGTGTCTAGAAAACGACCCGGTTCTGAACATCGGAAATCGGTGTCTTCATCATCGTCATCCTCATAATAACTACCTTCAGCGGTAGAAATTGCAACTATGACAAGAAACTGTAACAAAATGTAATAAAAATTAAAAATTACAGAGATATATAAATATTAATAAACCTTACCAATAAAAGTTTGAAGTTGATCATCATTACAATAAGACACTAATTGAAATACAATTTTTCTGTCTATTCCAGCTGCTTATATATGCAAAATTCTCTTATCGTATATTGAAGTAATAAAAAAATAATTTTATATTTTATGAAAATGTTTTCCTCCTGATTTTATTAAGGAGTATTAACTTTATAGTGATTTGTGTAATCAAGAAATAATTAAATTTTTTTATTGTTAGCAAACATTTCCGTGGCAAATTTATAGGGGAAATAACAAGAAATACAATTATAGGCAATTCAGTAAATTCGAAGCCAACAAACTGTTATTCGTCATATCCCTAATTTATGTCGAAAATTGATTTGTAATCCGTTCGTAACGATTTCTAATTCAATTTGAAACAATTTCAATTTTTCACGATTGCTTATTTTTCATTGCTATCGTTTAAGCATTACAGGCATACACAACCTCTCAATAATGTTCATGAATCTATCCTAGACCAAAACGAGCGGTGAGCATCGCGCAGCAGCAGACACGATCAAGAAGACTATAGGTAGAACGAAAAGGAGGATCCGGCAATCTTCTTTTCCAATGTGCTCATTTATAATTTATGAACGTAGTGAGCATAGAAAACGGTAATAAATTGTTCACGAGCAAACGGCGAATATATCGTGTAAATGCTCGTGTGTTGGTTGCTCTCGCGCGCGGTTCTTCTTCGTTTGTCCATTACGAACCCAATGCGGATGGGTTATAGAATGGACGAGGCATTAAAAAAATTACGAAAATTAATAGGCGTATATGAGCTCTCATCTTGCGTACGGACGCTGCGCTGGACGAGGACGAGTACCTCCGCGCTCAAAACTCTTCTCGATGCAGCGCATCGCAGCGCCTAGATAGAGGACGAAAAGGAAAAATATTAAATTGACTTTCATTATTAACTTGCGTAACTAATAATTATGGGTAGTATTACGGGTTGGAACAATGGCCAATTATAAATGAACACAATTCACGTGTTAGTTGATGTTTTATCATCGTTTTTGTTTGGATGTTGTGTTGCTCGCTGTCTTACTTGCTTTTTTGTTTATTGTAAATTTATTGCACACGATCACTCTTTAACTTGCATTTATATACTCTGTACGTATATTCTTCCGTTAACCTGTTGTATTCTATAATCGACTGAAAGAATTTCCATACACAAAACTTCAACTTTCGACTTTTCATTAAGAGAGAATTTTCTTTAATTCATAAATTGCAAGGTTTTATTTAAAATTTTAATGAATTCTTTGAATAATTGAATGTAACAAGTATTGGGAGTCGAGGACCTTGTTGATGGGTGAAGTTGAGACAAGAAGTAGAAAATGCGAATGCGTTGCAACGGATGTTGTAACTGCTTTCGAAACTGGAAATCGGAAAAATATGTATTATACATGTTGGGATAGTGTGTTGGGAGTCATCAATATTAAATCAACAGACTCGATCCATGAGAAGAAGGGAAAATAATCCTCTGTGGACTTGCTTGATTGCAATGAATGCGCGAAGAGAACAAGTTTACAAGTTTCGTTTGTGTTGTTTCTATTATTATTATTAAGGCATACAAATGATATGCGTTTTATTGAGGAGGCTTAGAACGGTATTCCTCAATTTATAGATTATTAACTTTAGGTATGTAATGTAATTAATGTATTTCATTAGCATCTTACTTTAACTAAGCTTCCATTTTAATGCTTTATTTGTATTACAAGACAGGTACTTGCTAAAAAACTAGTACAACAACAAGTGCATGTTTCTTATTAAATTTGCAATTGAGATTACAATAATTTATTATAAACGGAGATACTAAAGGTGAAGCTATACTTATTTTATTTATTTGGCAGAAATTTTTAGGCGAGCCTTATACAATTATTTGTATCGACTCAATAATATTGACACAATATCATTTCCGCAATTTTACAATGATTCTTTACATAACAGAATACAGAATAAAGAAAAAAAATTAATAAACATTTATTAAGACACCTCAGAATTAAATTGAATAAAAAAGAATAAAAAAAATAAATCCATGATGATTGAGAAATTCTGTAACAAGAATTAAATAAAATTTTCATTGAAACTTATCAATTTACCAATGAAAACAATATTTAACTATCCTTCCCAGGGTCTCACAATACCTAATATGCTTATTAAATTATAACTTCAGTGTAAGAAAATCACACTATTCCAATAAAATTGTAACGATAATACTGATATACAAATATGTACAAAAATATTGACATGCAATCTATTTACATTCTAAATTTCTTTAGCTGCATTCGTTATCTTATTACAGTCTTTAATAATCCGATTTTTTATTGAAATGAATACCGAAGAAAACGAATGACGAAAACACAAAAAGTGTAATAATTTTATGTAATATCGACGGGCACTGTCAACTGTCATTTATATGTACCTAACCTTCAAAGTTTGGCTGGGTTATGCTGTGGTTATGTGTTAGTAATTTTTTTTTGCGACCAATCAGATACAATTATTACAGAGATTCAGTATTACAGGAAATTAATAATTAAAAGTAAATGCGACATTTTAGAATAAATTTGGTGTATATGACAAATTCGTTATATAAAAAGCATTTTAGAGTCCCCGTGGATATCCCAATCAGCTGATTGACGATGCTTATAACATAAATATAAAAGCATCCCTTATTTGTGCTTAACCGGTAGTATTGAAGAATAAAGAAAACGAAAAAGAATTCACAGCTCAATTGTAAAGTTGTCTGTAAAAATGTAATGCAACACAGAGGTCGTTCCGAACGCTAAATTGATAATCCGTAATACATTTACTAAATGTATATGAAATTGTATTAAATTAAATTGAAATTATACGAACAAATTAAAACTTCTTCACTTACATAAAAATTATTTTAGCTTAAATTGAAGTTTATTCTTGCCGAAACTAAACTTTTTTCGTACCACTAACAATTACTTATATGTAATTCTAATTACAATTAAAATTACAAAATAAACAACAAATTAAGAAAATTGCCTTCATAACTTACAACACGAAAGGTGCAAATAACTAATACCTAAATAAATTAAGCCAATTTATTTTTAATTAGACCATACTGACTGCATCACATTTTATAATTAAATCGACAAGTGCCTTATAACTATAAATTACAAATCTAAAACAGCTAGCTAATCGTAAACGAGCCAGGATTCATATTTCTCAATATTTATAAAGAACTGAAAGATTCATCGACTCTTGACATGAAGCCCAGTAAGCTGGAGCTTTTGACGACTGGATCGAAAATTACTCTTTCATTGAATAATAATATAATATTTATGCAATTTGTTGCTCATTTGAATCCTACCTTTTAATTATCAATTTAATAATAAAATATGTACTCCTGGCTAGAATTAAAAAAAAAAACAAATATATAGAAAATTAATAAGAAAATAAAAAATATAAGATCTAATAAATCCCAGGGTATTAAGCAATTAATTTCTTCTTTATAATTTCTATAATTCTTCGAAATCCACTATCGAGCGCCATGAAATTATTAATTAATGTGAACATAATATATCAATTCGCACCAGGCAATAAAGTCGCCGAACAAAAACGATTAGCATAGGAATTATAATAATTATAAACACGTTAATTATTAGACATGTGAAAATAGGATGAGAACCGATTTTTTATTAGCGATCATTATTTAACATCGGAGGTATACCTCTGTCTATACCTATAAAGATACAGCAATGCAAATCAGGAACCAAACACATACATTATCAAGGTTTAAATATTAAAACCTTTTATTTCTTCCATAATCGAATTTGATTTCGTAGCTATCTCTATAGTTAGGCAGATATGTATATCTCTTAAATACATATTATAATCGAATGACAGAAGAGATTTTTACGATGATCGAAGATGTAAACGGCTGTTCATTGAGTTTGCTTGACAAACAAGTTTGTATCAATTCGTTATTAGTGTTGTTAGAATGTGGCAATTAGAAGTGTAGCATTCTTGCTTAATATGTATTAACAAACTGCATACATAGCGGTTTGTTTATGTGGCGTCAACATTATCTTGATAATAAATTAATGATTAAATTAACATGTTTGTTGCAAAATGCCTTTGAGTTACTTTTTGATTTTATGAAATTATTGACAGAGAATTTAATTCGACTATTGGCAAGAGGTGTTATCAAAAAATCTTCGAGATAAAAGTAAAGTTCTGATTGGTTTCCCATAAGGTAAAGCATAGTGATGAAGATGCGTTTGCACGGGCCGAGCGTTTTAAATACGTTTATAAGCTGGTCGAAATGAAACCGACAAAAAACAGACGTACGCATGCACAGAAGCTCTTATATAGCGTGACTTGCAAATGTCAAAATAGAAACGTGATCATTCGTTTCGATTGTATTAGCGCATTCTGAGCACATAACAAAACCAAAAATTGATGCAGTAGCTCAGCAGCGTCCATCCGCGTCCGCTCTTGGCGGTAATTTACTTTCCGCATCAACGCAGCAAATTGATCATCAACATCTATCTCTTTGCATGTCTCTCGCGAGATCACTATAGTATGTATATTATCATACCGCGCGATGTGAGAAAGAAGCTTCATCGTCCAAGTGTGCTTTTTAATTAGGATTCGATGTTCGTATTTTAATGCTTGATTGTCTATATTAAAAGCTATATATGAGAACCGTCGCTTAGCGTTTAAGACTTTTATTTAATAATAAATTATACACTCACACACGAGTTTACATCTTCTTGCTTACGTAATGATATACATTCAGTGTGGCCGTATATGTGTGTGAGTGTATTGAATATAGATACACATGCGCTGCGGCCATTCTATTCTATCTTTGAGAAGTCACAATTTCTTTAACATTGTTTTATATAACAGAAACACCAAGAAAAATCCGGGGCGGCTTTTCTTTGTACCATAGGAACGAAACTTGCTTGCGCAGCTCTATCTTCACTATGTCGATGTGTTGGTTGATTCCTTTCTCAGTTTCCTTAGGATGAGGCTTCCACTCACACTCGAAAACTCGCAGATGCGTATAAGGACATTCTTTACTTCGTTTGGTTCTTAGATAAGTAGACATGTCAACTTATTCCTTTGGATGTAAATTTCTTCTGGACCACTTTTGTCTTCCCATCTTCTCCTTTCTTAAATCTATTTAAATCCATTTGTTTGCATCCTTATTTTTTCAATTTCTAGATTTAACCATTTTTTATCTAAATAAAAAATAATTAAATTGTCACAACGATAACTCATAAAGCCAGTGAAAATAATAAAGAAACTAAAATTAAGATAGTAAAAATTATTTTTAGTTGTTAACACAACTAGTAACTCAGTATGAGTTAGTTACTTACTGAGTAGTGATGTTAAGCTGTTTGAAATCGGACCCGAGAATTTGTTATGAAGAAGAAGAAGAAGAAGCTTAAGCAAGTCGCATTTAATTATCATTCATTATGATATGTCACTGGGAGTTTTACAAAATATCCTCATCGCTTTTTTTCTCACAAATGAGAGGAGAACCAAAAGTAAACGCAAACAAGACGCCAGGAAACATAATTCATAAAAATTAATGTTTGCTCGTTTTGTTTCCAATTTTTGAGAGGCAAACAGTTCAAAAGAAATGCTTGTCTTCATATTTGCTCTAGCTCTCCTTCTAATAGAAATCAAATCACGTTGCGTTTAATATTTGTAGCAGCAATAAAGTCGAAGTTTTGACAAATGTTAACAATTAATGTGAACTTTCTGGTTTTCGGAGAACCTCAAACAAATGCATTAGTTTAATATTAAAAGAATGTCTGTCAATTTAAATTACTTAACATGTATTTGGTAAATTTGTAAACCGGTTGAATGTCTAGGATCCTCGTTATCGGCAGCAATGTCGTTTGTTTGTCGTCGTATTCGTCTTGGTCTTGCGTTGTTACCGTCGTAGTTATTCATCCGCATGTGTGAGAGTTTTCGGCCGGGTTTGAACAGAGGCATTATTCCCCGCAGTCACCGTTATTGGTTTATAAATTAAGATAATGGAGAAAGTCGGACGTTTTTAAGAGAAAAATTAAATCGAAACGGACAGTCGCTCCAAGCCTCTGAAGCAATCACGAAGAACAACGTTGGAAATTACTGAAATGCTTCCGTTAGCTGCATTTTTGATGTTGCGACACATTCCCGAACGGCCGACGCTTATTGTTATTCGGATGTGTAGGCTGGCGATGGCGGCATCTTTATAGATTCGCGGGTTCATTAACTGATAGTTAAAAGGTCGCTTAAGAGACATCGCAAAGACTTTGAGAAATCAGTAGCACTCCATATCTTGGAACGTGTCATTCGGAACGCGATTGCTCGAAACGTAATGTATGTTCGCTTGCTTTCAAGCCTTTACGTGCGTCTTGCTATTGCGGAGGCAATAAACTTATGTGTCTTCTTGTAGGGCACGAAACAATAAAACTCGTCGTCGCACAAAGCTCCGACTGACCGACGACGAAGTCGCCGGGATAGGCGATGGACTCAAGCGAGATGATTTATGAAGTCAAATGTAAACATTTTATTAATCAGGTTGTGCTGACTGTAAGGAATCAATGCATGCAGTGTTGGAGATTTATTAATGATAAAGCGAAGATAAAACTATGGGCTACTTGTCTTTGAAATTTTCGGCCGCAGAAGAAAAAAGTTGATGAAACGTTTTACGATTATATTTTCGTTGCTTCATATAAATTGCTATCAATTCCCATGCAGTAGTGATAAACATTATAAAAGTGTTGTATTCCCAGGCGCTAATAAAAATCATTTGCAATAATTATGGTTTTAATGACGACTCTAGTTATATATAACTTAATCAAGACGAACCACCTTTTACGACTATCTAAAGGCGAGTTTCCATTAGGACGATTAGACTGGAAGATCATTCTGAAAATGGAAATGTGCCATAAGCAACGAGCACCTCCCAGATTAAAACATAAATAAAGAAATCGTTAAAACTACATGCACAAACACAGACACAAACCCATTGACCAGCTTGCAATTAACGATGCGATTCCTATCCACATCCACTGATCAATTCCACATAAGAACGAACACATTTGTATTTGTACTTCGATTTCTTAAAAGCAAACCAACCAACAATCGAAGACTAACTACTGGGGCACTACTAACGAATCATTGAGTTTTAATAATTAAGATCGAAAAATTATTTATTAGCCTTCCAATCAACATGTCCATCTGCCCATTTCATGAATTGATTATTGTTCTCGTTCGACTCTCGCCTAAATTATAAATTAAACATTCATACCCATTCGTTCGTGTTTTGCTCGTCTTGTTACTTACTCTCGCGTTTCTTGTCTTATTCCCATGAAGAAAGGTTTCGAATCAATGGCAAGCAATTGGAATTTTTCAACTACTAGTTTTCGTATTACGTGCGTAGGGTTACCAAGCAAAAGTAATTAATGCCTTTGGTCATAAAGCAAAGCAAAAGTCCGCCTCTGACAGATGCATTAACTTGTTCGCGAGCAATCTCTGTTTCAATTGAGATGCTGATCGGTGATAAGATGTCTATTACCTTTGCGTATGATTTGTTGGACGTTGTGTATAATAATATTCCTGTTTCGCTTACAGTACCAAGTACTCGAAGACCAATAATGTATGAAGAAAGGATTCGAAACCATCTAACAATTTGAGAAACGGCACATTTTCATGTTCGATGTGAATGTCTCGCCAGGCTAAGGAGACAACCATGCTGGCGCGATGAAACGCTATTTCCATACTACAAGCAAATTCATCATAGGTACACTTAGCTTCATAGTACTCGTAATTGTCCGTTTTATTTGCTCGTAATGTAGAATTAGATGATTCGCACGAAACTACTACGACGACTTTGCATGGGTTGTGTTGGTCTGCCAGTCTGGCGTCTTTGATAAAACGGATCAATCTCATTATGATCTCCTTCCTTCGTTGCATTTTTTAAACATACTAATTACGAGAGGAGAGATATGTACCGTAAGGCGCTGCTTGCAATTATATTGTTTTACCGTGTTGGACGCCAAAACGACGACAGGGCTTTGCAGCGGACTTTGAGTCGCCGATTACTGATGTTGATGTTTAACTTGTTACACAATGCTTCTTCTTATTCTTGTTTAGTCTTCGTACTTTTTCGTTACTTCTTGGTTTGGTTACTTACATCGCGTGGCATGTTAATTGGTAAATTGGTTGCAACCACAAAGAGATGAGTTTACAATTATTTGGATGGTTTATTTAGACTTAAACGGAAATCTTCTCTTGTTTCAGCGTTTTGTTTTTTTGAAACAAAATGAAAAGTAATTTTTATAATTTGTTTACAGTTATTTTAATTATTATTGGTCAGTTTACCATTTTCCGGAAAGCTGAATAAGTCGTTAAAACTTAAATTTTTTTGTACAGACCTAAAAATAAAAAATATATGAGATTCGAATCATTGTTTTATATTAGGGGTGGTCAATTTCTTTATGTTATGACTTTTTGCGATAATTCCCACATCAATAGAGCACAGGGTTTCTGTGGGTAATTTTGTTTGGTTTAATTTTTAATGACATTTCGTATCAGAATGTTAGTACTAAGAGCTCGGTGTCCTAGTAACCAAAATCAGAGTTAATTTATTATTTTTACCAATTGCAAAGCAAAATTCAACAAAATTTTATTTTATGTTTCAGCGAGAAGCATGTGAGCGAAAAGAGTAATTGGGGGCCTGTGAGATGTAAACGGTAACTGCATTAGTTATGGATTTTAGCAAATATCATTCTAAAACAAAACTTCAAGCACAAACCAGAACATTTTAAAGCGAATATTGGGACAAAAATGACATTAAACAATTTTTCAATAAGCATATGGGTAGTTATTTCTAATCTTCTTTGAAGTATGAAATTTCCTATTTTCGATTTTCCCTGAATGAACAACTACACCATAACTAAAGAGTTTATATTCTACATAATTAATCAAAACAGAGTTAAGGGTTAACCATGTGGTTAACTAATGGGACCAACAAAACCCCTAAGGTGTCAAACAATGAGTGTGTCCTTTTAAGAATTAATATAAATAAAAACCAGGAGCCCCCCAGTAACATGGCTCATAACAAATGATCATCACTCACAAGTAAGTAACAAGTAACAAACCGTTGAAGACGATGACAAGTCGAAAAACACAATTCAGTAAGCATTCCAGTTGCAGCTCAGCCCCGAACAATGATTTCGTGGCCCACAATGAGAAATATTTTGTCTGATTGTTATACGAGGTGATATAATGTTACATTACATATACATACATGCATTACGTACTACGTACATGCAGTGATCAGCTATAATTAATGATGCACGTCAGATTGTGAGCATTAAAGTGCATCCATCCAGGGGCTTTTGTTGTTTAGCGATTCTTTTGAATCGCTTCTTACCGGTCGGGTTTGGTGCTTCTGTAGATATCCTACTGCAAGCCGGTTTCAGCGGAGGAGACTAATGCCCTTCTGTGTGCGGCTTGCATCCCTATGGAGCGAGCACCGCTTAAACGGAGCAGTTGAAGAAGAAAGCCTCCTATCATTTATTGAATGCTATTGTAATCCGTCTTCGGCTCGTTTGAATCAGCGAACGCATTGTTTTTTGTCCGCGTTAGTTGAATCGAACCGCGATTGCTTTATGGTGCAACGGTAATGCTCTCATGTAATAAATTCACCACTCTTTCTACGCTTGACGACTTGCTTTGCCTCGCAATACATTCCTTATTGGGCTTTCTTTGATTTAATACCAATAGAAATTCATTTTCTTATCAATAAAGTTATTATTATCTTTGGCAATTCTTGAAATTACAAAACGTTGCTTTTCCCATTTTTCTCAGTGTCTATCCATCAAGTTCGTCTATGAAGAAAAGGAAAACGAAAAATAAAATGTAAAGCAAAGAGAACTTATGTTGAAAGAAAATTGGAAAAGCTCCTTGAATGCTTTTCCAGAGTTCGAAACTCAAAGAAGTTAATGGAAAGCCTCAGAGGCGTTTGTTCGATTCGTAGGTAGGAAAGGAAGTTCGCAGAAGAAGGAAAAAGGCGACGCGCGCGTCTCGTCCCGACTCCTCATCGTCGACGTCGGTTGGTTCCAAACAACACCAATTTCGAAATTATTATCTCGTATTTACTTTGTGCGTTGTGTGAGCGCAAAGCCGCCGCTCCCGCCCGCCGCCCGTTCGTATTTTCAAATTTCTCTCGGTTCGTTCATCGTTTCTCAGTGTTTCCTTCTTCTTTTCCTTTCGGTTTCGGCATTTGCTTTTTAAAACATTTACTGAAGGAATAACTCGGAACATTATTGCTTGTTTGGAGAAGAAGGATGTGAGTAATGTACAAACGAGTCTTCTGAGATGCTGAAGCGTGAAACAGATCGACGCATTTCGGATAAAATGCAAACAGGAAACAAAAACATGGAAATACAAAGTAGTCATTTGTACAAGGCTACTGAAGGGATATTTCTTCGTTACTATATACCACTTATTTCATAAAAGTAAAATTCTTTTATCTTGAAAGTGTAATTTTTTTGATCTGAATATAAATGAAATTTAATTGATTTTTATTTATATTGTATTCCTTTGTATTTTAACAGAAACTACATGTATAATATCCTAAGACTCCATAAAATTTTATTTATTTACTCGACAGTTTTATGCACTCAATCATCGTGACTGTAACTAAACAATTCCACATGTTTATAGCAACTATCTGTTGGGGCTTTGTTTCAAGAAATCAATCAACGCTCGACGCTTTCGACGAAATTAATAGTTTAGAGGTATGTGTGCGTTTTTGAACGAGTGTTAGTGCCCATATGTGATCCATCCATATGTAAGGGTCAATGTGTTACAAGCTCGTCTTTTGTCGAATTAAAATCACGATCGGGGTCAGTGAATTTACTCCAGCTGTAAAGCATCACAATTCACACTAGAAAATGAATGAACAAATCCATGAGATCACAAATAGTTTTGACGACAGATATGGTATATTTTTAGCCATTGTTTTCTCTAATTTTAAATTCGTTTGTGCACACCTTAGAGGAGAATGAAAAATAAAATAAGAAGCAGCATTTCTAATTGTAAGATAATAGAAAAGAATGTTTGAGTCCAACTGATTTATACCACAGCAATGCTTCTAAATCTTTCAAAATTGTCTAGAAAAAGTATTAGTCAAGCGAACGCCTGTCAACTCGAAAGAATGCACGTGGGAGTCGTCCATGTTCAGGCATGTCCATGTCATAAGACAAATTGTATGTTGTAATTACTATTGTTCCAGCAAAGCTCCCGTTGCCGCAGAACACTTGCCAAAGTTTCGAAAACGCCGCAATCCGTGGAATGTTTTACGTAAATATATAATCAACAGAAGCAAGCAGCTTTTCCTTGCTGTCATCCAATGACGTATTTCGTCTTCTACTTATTGTACTCCTGTTAAAAATAGTCATCTCGCAAACTCTCAGTGCAAGCTGATGCAAGTTGTGAAATATTTACGGGAGCATAAAAGCTAATTGTGTTTTGGGTTGCATTGCTGAATGACAAGTCGTAACAATACGGACGCGACACAACTCAACGAATATCGCAGTTGAGATGTCGCCTGGTTGAAAGATGCGCGCCACTATCTGTTCTAACTTATTTGCTCCTTTTGCTCAACACCACACTCACAAAGACTTGAATAGGGTGGAGTATTTTTAGAAAACGTGTTTGTTTAGCTTCTCTCGTAAAACAATTTCTTTGTCTTGCAGTCTTTTCGGCTTCATTGTCGTCGTGTTTTATTTGTCGAATCGTCACTTCGTTGTGTATAATTCGATGTAGATAATCGTCCGAGGATAAAGAGCATGTGTTTTTATTAAAATCGTTATGTCTTCAACTGTGAGTGATGTACGAAGGGTGCATACATTCAGCATTCATTTGCGTTTGTACTTGCTGCACGATGGTGACAGAGGGAAGGCACAGAAGCCAAATTTTACATGAATGGGGGTCACGATTTCCATATTGCACGTGGTGTCTGTGCGTCTAATCCTCAAGTATCGCATTCCTCTGGAGGATATTTCCCTTTTATCAGAGGTTATATCCCACTGTTGTCCTATTAATATTGCTAGTTATGCATATGCTCTGTCAACTTTTCATCGGTGCTTTGAGGGTGCGATTCTTTTGGGATTTCAAATCAAAACCGTCACGATGATGAATTCAATTTGATCTGGCTAATCATAATATCATTATTCATATCTTGTTTTTACATTTATTTCATTCATTTTTAAAGTTATGTCAGTACTGGATTGTTTTCTTAACAATGGAAATTTGGCACTGGGCCAATTATCATTATAATATTGCACACAATGTATTGCAGCATGAAAATGTAAACAGTTCTTAAAATAATCACTAGTGAAAATAAGTGCTGAAAACTTCTTGAATGGATGAATCATAAATTAACAACTTCACCTTAAGAAAGTATCGCATTTGCATGGGAGCATGTCTTCCACAATCCGAGATTCGAAATAAATATAAATCAAAAATAAAGTGCAAGAAGTTTGATGCACTTTGTTAGTGAAGTAAGTATATTTTCAGAAGCTTAAGTTAGTGCAGGAATGAAGTAGATCTATTTACAATGAGTCGAGTACAGTGTAGGTTTATATTCGGTCGTAATTACCACGAACTGTCTGTTGCCTTTGAAACGCGACCGATTACGAGCAAACAAAGTTGCAATGTTTAGTTCGGCATAATCGTCTCTCATCGTTTGAATGTATATTATCCTCATATATAACATAACAAAGTGCACGCCGAACTAAGTGTATCAATCGAAGTGCTTTAATTGCCCCGGCAGTAATCTTCCTAGAACTCATTCGCTGAATATATTGTATACACATATAATATGATGATCGTTGGTTTGTAATATTTGTATAGTTTGGAGTCCATTGCTTGCTACCGAATCATTGCGTTTTGGCTCTACTTGTATAAACAATGGGTAGCCAACGAAGAAAAGCGATTCTCTTTGATCTTGATGATTTTAGAATAAATATTTGCTTTAAAGTTTGCAAATAAGCTTGGAGGCAATGTTTTTATTCACTCTTTTGGAGATCGCGTTTGTATTTTAATCGAGTAAGGGGAAATAAAATAAAGCCATTGAAAACTTTTGGATTGTGTTTGTTGTTATTATAATTCAAGGTTTTGTAGACATAGATATCTCTCCTCATTTTTTCAGTTATTGATGTCATCATTTCTATAATAATTTCATTTAAGATGTGGTTGGTAGGTATTGTCTGATTCAAACAATAGACTAAAATTATAATTACTTCGTCGAAGTGCATATAACAATCTACTGTGACCAACCATACATGGCGTGGTTGGCGAGTGAGTCTCACGACGTTCATCATCCATCCGAAAAGCTAACAATTGACTGACCGAGCCGTTTATTACGTCATTAGTCGACGCCAGTTGCCATCGTACATCGTGACTAAGTGAATTCGATGAATATTTAAACAATGTCATTTATCATATCTCCCGTGCGAACAATACGTCGTCTATAGAGATGAGGCGCAAGAGACAGGGGAAGAGACGAGAGATATGAGCCAACATTTTTCAACGTGATTATTAACAGCACATTACTGCACAAATACTTTGTTTTTCTTTCTATAGCAGGATCGGTGTTATGTCCATTTATCGGTGGACACAAGCGCGATGAAAGCATCAGCGGATAATACAGCCATAAATTATATTATTACCTTGTCTGCCGTGTGTAATATATAAATTGATTGGAATTTCATACCGTGTTACTTCGCAATTGAACGCGAAATCTGCCATACCTGCATTAGTCAATGCCGAAGAGACTAAAGCTGCTGCTGCCTCGCGATTAGTAAAAAATTAATGTTTCAGTTTCTTTTACAAGCTCCCCTTGTGCGCGTGCATGTTTTTCATGTTACTGCTACATGCTGATGGTGTACCTTCACCCTGGAATACCTTCAGCACCTGTGACAATATTTTTGTTCTAGCATTTTAAAATCGATATTTTATATGAATTTTAGAGGGTAGGTATTCTAGAACAATAAAGGATCAATCCTTAAACTAGGGGACAATTTTTGCTGATTAACTAGGTTTACCATTTCGACCAACAATATGTATAAACGAACAGTTTCAATGAATTAAAGAAAAATACCACAGCGAAGCGCAAAGAATTATAGCCTGAGCAATTATGATTTGTGAAACAGGTTCATCGAGATAAGACGTATTTTTTCATCCCAACAAACGCAATATAAATAATATAAATAAATTACGAACAAGTGCATGGCACACCAGCAGTTCGTGTAGATCGGCTACCAACCAACGCGGGTAACAAATTTCACAGCGTTACTGGTAACTATGTGCGATGCCATGGCATGCCAACCTGCGTTGTTAACTGGTTAGTTAAGACGGTCCGAACCGACGATGAGCGCGCGTACGCACACACAATTAATATTATTGACGCTGTAAATCTGAATCCGCGCTGAAGAAATGCCTAGTTATCAACACGAAATAAGCGTGAGTTGTGTGTGCGCTGACCCCATGTCGGGCGCAGCCGCTTGGGGGGTCCCCAGTCGGTCATTAGAGAAGCGCAGTGTTTTCGGACGGATGGATCAGGTGAATATGCGTGTTGTCGTTGTGTTCGGCGCATGTTTCCATCATGAAAGTGTTAACTTCGTGTGTGCACCCTTGTAATGAGCAGGGCTTTGTACCTCGTTGCTTTCTTCGCGTTTCTAACGTCTTGCGCTTGATTAGCATATTCGGAGTTATTACACGGTATAACTCATGCGTTCCCATCGCTTCGTGCAGTGACGGGCCCGATTGAAAAAGTGATTTAAGTCTACAATCTGGTATTTTAAATCAAATTTTGTTGGTGGTAGGTATTTGTTCAACCGAGGAATTCTTGCATTGTTCATGGAGGTTCTTCACTCGCGGGTCTTTTAGTCTTTTACTTTGCGCTGGGCATATTAATAGTCGCGAAATTCCTTAAAGAGTTTAACTGCCGGGTCTCAGATCAGATTAGAGACATTAACGAATCCCAACGTCGGCATTAATTTTACTCTTTATGGGGGACATCGGACACTTTTTATTTAGCAAATGTGTCAGCACACAATTATACAG
>JASKGN010014832.1:0-15715 GCA_030556245.1 Falagria sp. GC000072 | reverse complement strand
TTGGTAGTATGATTAAATTTAAATACTTATTTATAATTTTATAGATTGCGATAAATGGACAGCACTTCTGTGAATTTCCACATAGAATTTCTCCAAGCAAAATTTCACATATAAATATCGATGGAGATGTTAAGATTTCATTAATATCCTTTGAAGGTGGAGATTTAGCTAAAAGCAGTTCATCTCAACAAAATGCTGGATATGGTGAACCACAACAGCAACAATTTGGTGGCTATGGTCCACCACCTCAACAAGGTGGATATGGTAATTATGGACCACAAGGTGGATATGGTCCCCCTTCTCAAGGTGGATATGGTCCTTCTCCTCAAGGGGGATATGGTCCTTCTCCTCAAGGTGGTTATCAGCCTTATGGACAACAAGGTGGATATGGTGCACCAGGTGCACCTCCACCACCTGGACATCAACAGGTTTGTAATTTAAATAATAATTTAGTAAATTTCTTGCAATATCTTTACACAAAGATAAATAACAGAATAAAAATTATGTTATTTATCATAATTATTAGCTGTATATTTATTTATTTATTAAAATTATCAAGGATTCGGGTTTGGGCGACTTCTTAGGTACTGCTAGTGAAGTGATTGCGGGTGCAATTAAATCTGGAATGGCAGACAAATTGCTGAGTTCATTAACGGGCGGAAATCAAGTGAGTTGATAAGAATGTCGAATTTTTTTACATGAGGAATTCTTTGTTATTCATCATAAAATTCCATTAAGTGTGTTGCTGTAATAATCTTCTGACTTTTAATAACATCAGATAAGCATGAATGAATTACTTTCTTTTATTACTAATCTCATTATGAACAATATAATTCTTAATATAATGTAATGCTGTTATTCTATAGCCGAACCAACAACAGGGTCAATATGGACAGTATCCACATCCTCCGCAACAACAACCACCACCTCAACAACAACCAGCTTTTGGTTTGCCGCAATTGGGTGGTCAAGGATCGATCGGTGGACTTGGAAGTGTTGGGTCATTATTGAGCGGTTTTGCTGAAAGTTTACTTCAACCAAAAAAGGTATAATTTGTTGTTGCTATAGTACCAACTCTTTTATTATTGTTTTAGCTTTGTTCCTAAAAGCTTTCAAACTGATTTGGAACTGATTTTTAGTGTTTTGTTTTTATTTATAAAATTAATTATTCTTTTATATTTTAGGATGGGCAAGGACATGGACATCATTAAAATTAAGATCTTAAAATACTTATTCTTCCTATATGCTTAAATGCAAGTGGATTCACGACAATTATTATATTAGTAAAGTGCCTGCAAACGTCTAGAGCACAAAATCTAAAATTAGTTGTTAGGCAAAATAAAGTGCTTATGATTAAGTAAGCAACAGCTTAAGCTTAGATTGGGTGCTATCATCGCTGACGAATCAGTATGTTTAGCGATTGACACGATTTACCTTCAGGGCAATTAATTATTACAATGTTGTTAAAAGAACACTTAAATTTATTTAATTATATTTATGAATCTCTTGTTTACATTAAATAATTGTGTGTATATTTCTTTGGAATAGTTTTATTTATTAAATACTCATTATGTTTTGTGTTTTAAAGTTTTATATCTAATTATAATATTGAAAGGAAATTATTGTTACTATTTTAAATACATATGTACTTCAATGTTAATAGATGATAAAAGCAAGTTAATAGTTTCGTGTTCAAGTTTTTGCACCCCCATAGAATATTTTTGTTAATTTATGAAATTAATATTAATTAATAAGATATACAACAATAAGTAATACAAAAAACTTTTTATTATTAATTTCAGAAACCTACAGATGCACCTCAACCAGGAATAAATTTACCTTCTGCACCATCAGCACCTCCATCATTTGAAGATGATAACAAACCAGCTAATATATATCCCCATATTAATAAACCTGATGGAAAAATAACAATTCCTTCATATCCAGTATTACCTGGAAGTAATCCACAACAACCAACGTATCCTGGTGCAAATCCTTATCCGGGTTTTCGACCACCAACACCTGGTATAGGTATAGGACCATATCCTCCAACTCAAAACGTTGGTCCTTATCCAAGAAACCCAAATCCATCTGGAGGACTTCCACCAAGTTCATATCCAAATCCTTCTGGAGGACCTCCACCAAGTTCTTACCCAAATCCTTCTGGAGGACCTCCAGCAAATTCCTACCGAAATCCTTCTCCTTATCCTACTAATCCAGCTACATCACCTTATCAAAGAAATCCATACCCTGGAGCTTATCCAAGTTATCCTACTTATCCAAATTACCCTGGATACACTGGCAATAATTATCCTGGTTATGGAAACTATCAAAAAGGTGGTGGTACTTCACCAGTACCTCCAGGTTACACTGTTTATAAACCTGAAGGAAATACTTATAAAAATAATTCAGATTCATCTACAATGGATAAAGTTAAGAAATATGGTTTGCCCATTATTGGAGCAGGGGTTGCAACTTATGCATTGTCGAAATTAACAGATGGATTTAGTTTCGGTGGTAATTCAAGTGATTCAGATTGAATTACAAAATATTTTTAAGCATTCCAGTTCTAATATTATGAGATTAAATTTAAGATTTAAAATGTTCAGCATTGCAATTGTTATTTAAAAAGTGCTGATTTACTTACAAAATGAAAGTTACCATAAATAATTGTTATAAAAGTTTTATCAGTCAAGGTTAATATAAAAAATAGAAACTAGCAATGGATTTATATTGTAAAACCAACATAACTATAAAGAAATAATTTATAATCGCAATAAATCCATATATACCTATAAATAAATTCATAAGAATTAAACCATTGATTTGTTCCAGCATTTCCAAAAAGAAAAGCAAACTTTTGAACTAATCAAAAGTTTAAAAAACGTTTTGCACCGTCAGCAGTGACTGCAAATCGGCGCATAGTTGTGCTTTGAACAGAACAGCTGATTGTGACAAATGTATTTGTTTGACGTTCATACGTGCAGCAGGCAAGGCGAAGCTCGCACGTAAATACAAATGTAAAGCGATTGAAAAAGCATAGTGGATGACCGGAGTGTTATCAACAACAAGTAGAGTAAGTTTAGGAATAGGGTGGATTAAATAGATTGCAATATGGAGAGGAAGATGTCGACAATCAGTCCTGTTGCGTTTCTATCCAAAAGACAAGTCGATGGTTCGCTTATCAAACGAGATTTATTTGGGCAGCGTTTGAACGTCGCTAAAAACCTTTACAAGAAGGATTTATTTGCACATTATGGGTGTGTGAACGCCATCGAGTTCTCAAGTGAAGGAGAATTGCTTGTTTCAGGTAAAAACTGAAAAGTTTTTAGTTCATTTAGTTTTAATACTTTTAATTGATTTGTGTAATTGTAATATAGTTTATCAGTAATGCATGATACATGCAACTTGATTACATTTTTACTTTTGTTTCCTGTCAGTTCGAAATGTTTATTTGAAATATTAATCAGTGTTTGTTTGGTTTATATTTGATATGTTAAACTTTGGTTTGGAATGATAACTTGTTCTTGTTACTGGATATAATTTTGTTTGTGTTGCAAATACAGGTCTTAGATAATGTCATGTCTTACGCCAAGTTTTTTTTTGTGTGTGTGTGTAAACTAGATGATTAAAATTCCTTTTGATAAATTTAAACTTTAGTTGCTATTAGGTGAATAATAGTTTAATGATTTTTACCATTGTAAAAATATTTTTGCAAAAGAAATGATTCATGATACAAATATTATAATATTTGTGCACTTTTCTTTTTTATGATTATGTTTAGACTCAGGGGCGTAATTTAAAAAGTTCTTAGATAATAATAAAAATTATTTATACATATTTTGTCATATTTTATGCAGGTGGAGACGATCGTCGAGTTCTGTTATGGTCTGTTGCACAAGCTATTCATGGCAAATGCAAAAACAATCCGGTGCAAATGCAAACTAGCCATGATAGCAATATCTTCTGTTTATCATTTGATTCGCAAAATTCGCGAATTTATTCAGGTGGTAACGACGATCAAGTTATGGTGCACGAAATAAAAACGTAAGTTATGTTTTGATATCAACAAGGTTAACTATTGATAACGAGCAAAAAATTGCGCTTGTTTTAATTTAAAATTAAGTATGTATATTTATTTATCGAGGACTAATTTGTTTCTGAAACTCAAAATTTAGATTTACCCTTAAATTTTAAATGGTTTTTCAAACATATAGATAAGATAAGAAACTTATAACTAGTTTATTAGATTTATATCTATAAGTTGGAAATTCCAATTATTTAAATTATGCTGTATTTTATATATTTTTTTTTCATTTTTCAGACGACAACTTGTGGTAAAATTACCTCATAAAAAACCAGTATATGGTTTAAGTGTAAATCCAAGCAACGACAGCGTTTTAGCAACTGCAGGAGACGATGGTCGAATTTTAATTTATGATATAAGAGAACCAGGTAATTTAGAAATTTTAAACTAAGTAAAAGTAAAATAAATGCTCGCTAATATTGTAGCCGAACCACACATTTTGGCAAAACACAAAGTTGGTTTTCATTCGGTAATGTACAATCCAGTGAATCCTGCACTCCTAGTATCAGCAAATTCAGACGATGGAATTATGCTTTTTGATGCCCGGAAACCCAAAGAGTAATTAATAATTACAAGTAGCCTTAACAAAACAATTCACTACAAATTTTAATTCACAGCTGCTTAATCCACTACGATAAAGAAGCAGGACATATGAGTGGTATAAATGCCTGCTTCAATTCAAAAGGTGATAGCATATTAGCCCTTCGTCGACGTCTTCCACCTGTATTATATCATACACATCAACGTAATGCAATCTGCCAGTTTTACCACCCACAATATTACAATTCCTGCACGATGAAAACATGTGGATTTGCTGGTATGGACGACGAATACGTTCTTAGTGGTTCGGACGATTTCAATTTGTATGTGTGGAAAATTGTCGAGGATAACGAATGGGGACAATCGCATTTGGTATTGCGTGGACATCGTAGTATTGTAAATCAAGTGCGATACAACAAACACAATAATTTAATTGCCTCGTCAGGAGTTGAAAAGATGATAAAACTGTGGAGTTCCTTGCATATTGGTTCTTCTTGGACTGGCTCTTTAATTAGAGAGACCAGTGATACTCAAAGGAATGTATATTCACATGAAGACTATATTACTCTTGTTGGTACCGCAGGCCAACGCATATCTCATGATTATAGTGATCATTCGACTGCTGAAGATGCCAGAATGATGGCATTCTTCGATTCTCTGATTCAAAGAGAGATTGAAGGCTGGGAATCACAATCTGAAGCCACTTTTACTTCAGATAGTGATAGTGATGCTCAAGTTCAAGACCGAATTCGATTGTCTTGGCAAGCATTATCAAGATTTCGTAAACTAGCTGACGAATCGAATAAAAAATATCGTCCTAATAGAATTTCACAATTGATTGCACATAAACGCAATCGTTTAGCTAAAATGGCGTTGTGGAAATCTTCAACTTTAGTTCAAAGGTAGTTTGGATTAATTTTTGCTTCAATTTATTAATTTAACACACTTTTAATTTTTATAGAAATTACAATCGAGAAAAACATAAAAAGCGCAAATCTTCAAAACGTGGTAAGTGCAAATGCCCAACTCGTAAGTCATCCAAACGTTCAAGGGTAGTTTCACCTACTACGACCAATAACAATTCCGAAAAAGAAAATGTAACTAGCAAACATTCTAGTAACAGTAATTCAAAACATGCCGATCGTGTTCGTCATAAAAAATACTCCCGAAGTCGTTCTGCTCGTACCGATTTTGAACCAAATCATCAACCAATTGATGTTCCTAGTACGAGTACAGGAATCACTGCAGGATCATCCAATAACCCAATCTTCCGTTTAATTGAACAAGATTCTGACGAAGAAACGCCACAACCTTCTATGTCAAACTGTGATACGCGAACTGCACCTGCAGATAATTTCGTTAATATTTTACCTACGCCATTAAATGGCTCACAAGATATGTATATCAATGTATTGGAAATTGCTAATACGAATGTGGTGACAACCAATTCGCGTACGAACGAATTTGTTGCTACCACTTCTTCGTATGATAATTATAGCTCTCTTAGTGATAGCGATTATGAAATTATGGTAACACCAGTTAAACAGAAGCGATCAAATGTGAGTGCTGATTGTGGTGCTGAAATCGACAGCGGTTTTGCAACTGGACCATGTACATCTTCTAATAGTAAACAGACTCGTAATCGACGCCATCAATGTGACTCTTCTGAGGATGAATACGCTTATGAAAAGTTCCGCAAGCGACTTAAGAAAGCACGGCTTAATCTTATTAAGGAAATTGGGATTGATTCTGATACGAATTAGTTGGTTTGTATACCAAGGGTGAGTTACAAATGGGTCGGTTTAAGTGACCTTTTTAGTGAGGAAATGCTTATATGATGAACATTTGAATTATGTACTATATAATTATTTTAATATGTTTACAGTATTTTCAATTACTTGTGTAAAGTAATTACATCTTTTCTTTGAAGTTTTGATTTGAATTTAATAGAATTAGTAATACAAACAAAGCAAGCTATTCATTATTATATTACTAACAAATGAATTTTCTTTAAAAAGATTTCAATTATCAATCATTTAGAAGAAAATTGAATTCTTTTTATTATTAATAAATTATTAAATATTTGAATAAGTTTATTGTGATATTTTTATTGGAATTTAAGACATAAATTACAAATCTTCGAATTATATATTATCAATAGTGATACGAAGCAAATTTTGTTATAATTAACATTTAGATCAGGTTTCATTAATATAAAATAATTACTGAAATCCTCTAAATGTGTTAACTTACTTTTGTTTACAATATGTATGAATATTGTAAAATTAGGTTTCACTATAAAAAATACGAAAATTACCTTCACTGTTATTTATATTATTTTAATGGAAATTTAATGCAAATGGATGATGCTGCAAATTATTTATAAAGTTCTTTTACTATTATATTTAAATTTCTTTTATAAATCTATGAAATTATATGTATATATTACAATAAAATAATGAAATTATACAATATACCACTTGTATAACTATTATAAACTTATTTAAAAAGATATTTATTTTATAAAAAAAATCACTGCTCGTACCTTTAAGCTAAAAATTTTCGGTGGAGACGTCAGTCGGTAGGTAGGGCCGGAAGCGTTACGCACGCCAACATCCAAAGACAATCTTAAAGATGGGACTCGTTAAAGTTTGTTTCGAAAAATTTCAAAAATAAAATTTTCTAGGATATTTTCGACTTGGAGGGTTCTCCTAGGAGAATGAATTTTTTTTTGGCAATTCTAAATTATTAATCTAGGAGAATAAAATTTTATAATAATATAATATCAAACAATGCGGAAAAACAAATATTAATTTATTTACGTTAGTTGTTTTTGTTTACATCATTTTAATTAAATTTTGTCAATATATATTTGAATAATTCTTAACACATTTTTCATGCTGAAATTAAAAACTCTATCATTATAATATGAGACATGATACACATATTTCACATGTTCATATAAGACAATAATTATGGTACAATAGATTATCATTAGACAATATTTATGCATGTAGTAGAATATTATTAAACTATATATATAATTGGTTTACATATTTTGCAATTTCAGTGTATATTCTTAATATTTGTACCCTCATTGCCCTCAATCACGCTGAAATTTATTTATATGTGCATATTTTGTGTTGGAAACATCCCTGCATGTTTTCAAAATCTCTTTACTAACATTACCTTAACTTCTTACTTAACTTCTTTAATATAAATACGAAAATAAATAAATTATTAGTTTTTGGTACTTTTTTCTTTCTTTGCAAGAGAAATCTTTTCTTATATTGTAATTAATTACATTATAATTTACGCATGATTAATATATAGAAAATAAATAGTTTTAAATATTGTAATTATCATGTTATTTTTATATTTATGTTTAGGCTGTTTAGGTATGTTTAGGTAATAGTGGGTAGTATATTTATACCTATTTGGTTTTGTTTGCGAAAAGTTCGAAGTAATTTAAATGGAATGCTTTAAATTTGTATAAACAAGTTTTAACAAATGCATAAATACTTTAAACGCTATATAATAGAATAAATAAATAAATATATAAGATCAATTGAATTATTTAGTTTGTAACGAAATCACTCTTGGATTAAAGCTCAATTCTTTTTTGTTTGTTTTCTAAAAGTAGTAAGTATATACTAAATATGTGTTGCTTTCTATCTATAGCTGTAAACAGATGGTATAAATGCTATATAATAATATTATTGGATTCTTCTATAAATTTCAATCAAATTGTTGCATATCTGGATGGTTTATGATAGTATTCTAATTTAGTTGCAAGTTTAGTTCTTAATGTTTATATGTTTAGCTTTGCCTACAGTTGGTTACTTTGTGCAAATTTACTCTATGTTAGATAATGTTTTGATTCATTTTAAATCCCTTTATCTTTTTGTATTAAATATTTAACTTTACTTGATGACATTTTACTTTATTAATGCTGTAGTTAACTTTTTGTACATTTAATTTCATAATAATTTATGCTAGCATAGTGTATAGTTGCAAGTATTTGTATTTGTTATTCTTTAGTTTTTAATGTTCTGTTTCTTGCCTGATTTAAAATTTCTTGTACTTAACTTACCTTTCATTCTTCTCTTACATTTTCATACGTCCCTCATGAGCTTTCTTTACAATTGCCAATTTTGAGTGTGGATCTAAAACATTAAGATCCGTATATGGTGATTCCTTTGTTCCATGTAACATTAAAGACCATTCCTTTAGAAATCCTGTTTGGGGTGTGTCAGAATTTAAATTTGCCTGAAATAAAATTACAATAATTAGCTAGAATTAAATTAATCGATTTGTTATTACTTCTAGTAACCAAGTACCTTGGGGATATTCTCCCCAAGTATGAGTTGTCATAAAGGGCCATTTAGTAAAGCCATCTCTTGAATCATCATCATTAACCCGTTTCGAAAGGATCATAGAACGTGTACCCATTGGTGATGTAAGGAAAAGCTCAAGATCTCCTCTGCGAGAAGCATTTACTGTAAGTACTCCTTGAACGTGCTCTAGATATTTCACTTCTGTGTCGCTTCCTTCACAAGCATTCGTTGTTATTTGCAGAATTAGGGATTTTCTTGATGGTATACGGCTAAAAATAAAATAGAATATTTTTATTTGTAAACAACAAGATGGCGGAGGGGTCAAAACTTACTGAAGTTCTTTAATAATTCCTCCTTCACAATGATACCTTGGAGGGACAGTTTTCCATTGTTTAGCTAAAGCAACCATTGCTCCAGCATCCAATACACCGAATCCAAAAAGATGATTGAATTCTAAACCCACGCCATTCATTGTCCAATGGAATCGTCCTTTGGCATCAAAAAGTGAATTCCTCTTGGAAGTTAGTACTGTTAAATGTTGAATATCTCTCCATGTTAAATTACGACTAAAATATTAACAAAAAAAGAATAATTTTTATGAAATAAATAAATAAATTGCAATTTACTTTGCTTCCAAAGCTAAAGCAAAAACTCCAGCAGCTTCAGGTGCAGCAGCAGATGTTCCAGAATGAGTTGTAGTACATTTCCCATATAAATCAGTAGTAGCAACACCTGTGTTAGGATCCTTAGCTCCATTACTAAAGGTACTGGCAAGTGTACTACTACAACTCTCATCGTAATGAGCATTTTGTCCATCGTTGATAGCACTGTTGATACTGATCGTCCACATGCTAGCTGCATATCCATCACAATTACAATCATCATCTTCTCCACCATCGCCACTTGCCCAAACATAAATATTCCCTAAACCTCCTCTGCCTTCATTAACTCCTCTAACAATTGCTCTCATCGTAGCATTTCTTGGTCCATCAACAGTTTTGCCATCATCTGTTGGTCCCCAAGATGCACTGTAGATATCAATCAAGTTTGGTTCATGTCCCATGCTATTTGCTTCAATTAGGTCTGTCATATAAGGTTGGTCTAACATTCTTATTCCTAAAAATTGTAAATTTTAAATTTTCTTGGTAAAAAAATATTTAATTTCAAAGAATTTACCGGCAATTTTTGAATCGTAAGCTACTCCAACTCCACAGATACCATTATCGCGTGCAGCTGCGACTTCACCAGCACAACGAGTTCCATGACTAAAAAATAAAGGAAAAAGAATTAATTTAATTTTAAAGCCAAAAGAATTAATTTAATAATTTAAGGAAATACAAAAATTATGGTATTCAAGTGAAATTTTTAATTAATAAATTTCCAAGTAAATGAAATCACAGGAATTAAATGAATTCACATCAAATTAAGTAGTTATTAAATTATGAGTACAGTATATAATATTAATTGTAGAAAAAATTCTCAAAATACTAAAATAATTGTAACTAATAGTTTAAAATTACAAAGTAAAGTATAGTATCGTGGCTAGCCATGAAAACGTGCGTGTTTCATTTGTCTTAAATTAATAATCGAGGATTTGCCATAGGTATTATATGCAGAAGTAAAAGTAGAAAACAAATGTTGGTTGAACATTAATATTCTTAACATACGCACACATCCAAAACTAAGTTACATTTGAATTTTTAATATTTGTAGGAGTAGTTAAGAAATGCTCGAGTTCCTTGAAGGCACTTGTAAAATTCGTAGATTTGTTGATGTAAAACGAGCTCAATTTCAATTGCAAACAATTATTAATAATTTCTTATTTGATTCTTTAAGTTTGTGTCATAAATATGTATGTGGAAGTGAAGACGACCATTACACGCTCTATATATCTACATTTTTGAAATGTGCGTATTAATATAATATGTATATATAAGATTTTCAATGTTTTACAAGGTTTTACTTCCATGTTTTGTCGTTTTTGTAACGGAAGGAGAAATGATTGACAAAATGACTTTTACTTATGGTTTTTTGCATAAAAATGCGTTATACTTTTTTGCATGTTATATATTTATTAACTTTTGCTTAAAGAATTTGACAAAAACCCTTAAATTTTAAGAAAGTCATTTTTATAAAATATTTAAACAGATTTAAGCAGATGGAGTTTTGCAAAAACAAACAAAAAAAATTTAATTAAGCTATTGCTATATTTTCTCCTTTCATATACCTAATTAAAACTAAAAGCAACAAATAAAATATTAATTTAACAGATTGTTAAGTCAATTAAACAAAAAAGTAGTGACAGTGACAAAGAAATAACTAAAATATGTATTTAATTATCTCTAAACACCGAAAGTCTATGAAATCAAGTACTTAAGTAAATTTCGCGTTGACAGTGATTGTATTAATGTCTTTCTGCATCAAAAAATTCAACATGCAACTGAAACGTAAACGTAACTCGTGCGTTAGACAACATCAACTCTATATTTAAGTGCCTAGCCTGTTCCAAATTTCTTGTGTATTTACTTCTTTCTCCTCTTTTCTTACCAAAAACCAGAAGCTCAACCTTCCGGTATAAAAGCATAGCTACCGCCCGAAAAAACTTAATCAGAACGAGACCATCATACATATCACTTATTGTTTCAACAATGTGTTACTTTAAATATTTTGTAAGTAAAACATTAAAATTCCTCTCAAAATAAAAATATTAAAATATTTCGTTTTTTTTTCTTTCTTAGATATTTATAGTGTTATCAACATTATCACCATGTCAATCTCAAGAATCCGAAATTCTCAAACACATTCATCAAGTGCAATTATTACAATTACAACCACAACATAAATCATCAAATTATTTAAATTCAAGTGATATCAAAAATTTATCATCAACAAGTGATCAAGAACCAACTGCAATTATACCACAATTTAAAGACATTGATCATTATCGTCGATTGGAAGTGACCAGTGTAAATTCAAATAATGGAACTAAACAAATCAGTGCACCATCTTCGAAACCAACGCTCGCAACAAAACTTCCAAATGCAAATTCCCCGAAAACACCAAAGAAAGAAATTGTCAAAGAAACTAAGAAACCAATGTATTATAAAGTCATCAAGAAAGTCAACTATGGTCCAAGTTCTGATATCCAACGTCGAAGTCATTATCATGAACATAGAGTAATTGTAAGACCAGTTCATCATCATTCTGCAGTTCCAGTGAAATTCTACATCAAACCTAAAACACCTAAAGGCGGCAAATTTTATCTCCCAGTAGCACCTAAGCACGTGGAAAACTCAAAACCTCATTTTCATCCTCCAAAGAACATCAAATGGACCTCGACTGTGAGTTTACCCAGTCCAAATCCCCATGGGGGACTAAACATTGCAAGTTCATATAAACCATCATTGCCTTTTAATTCCCCCAAAGGCAAAATCCCTAATTCTTATGTTTCGTTTTCCTCAACGATACCAAAACATAAACCAAGTTTAATTCCTCAAGGACCTAAATATCCTGCGTTTGTTCAACATGGTGGAGCACAAATTAACTTTAGTCCTGATATAAGTCATTTAAGTCATACAAGTGAATTTGGTCATTTAAATCATCCTCAAAATGAAATAAGTCACTTAAGTCATATTCCAAGTGAATTAAGTCACTCATCAAATGACTTCAGTCATATTCCAGAATTTGACCATCAAATATTTCAATTGGGACATTCACCACCATCTCTTCATTTGACTGAAAGTCCTTGGGCAATTAAAGAAACTCAAAATCACCAACCTCCAACAACTCCAAACAAATGGGCTCCAAATCAAGAAGCAGAAATTTCCTTTGATGATTCTTTCAATCCTATAACTAGTCCTCATGGTTATTCAGGACATTACTCTAGTGGTCCATCTTATGATCCCAATATTCTTACAATTTATAAAGATCAACCGGAATTTCCTAAATTTACTCAGAGTCAACATTCTTTTCCACAAATTGAAGGACCAAGTTTTCCACAAAGTCAAGGACCAAGTTTTCCACAAATCCAAGAACCAAGTTTTCCACAAACTCAAGGAAATCATTACGCTGTAGAAGAACCTATCATTGATGATCCACTCCCTCCAAAATTCTTTACTCCAGCACCACCAGCTCCTACACCTCCACCTCATAACAATCCATCTCTAGAATTGCAACAAATGCAATTTGCACAGATGCAAAATTATCCACAACTACAAGGTGATATTGATTATAGTAGTTATCAACCAAATGGTGAAGGATTAAGTGCTCATGCACCAGCAACTACACAAGTTGAAGGACCTTCTGTATCTGTACCTAGTCCACCTTCACAACATCATCATTCGGAAATCTTAACGACAAATCATAAACATTACCCATCACTAGATGCAATTGGAGATTTCTCGCCGAATTATCTCCGAGAAGAACCAGAATACAAATATTTACAACAAGCTGCACCTACACAAGAAGATGCAGAACCTCAACATCATCACTATCAACAACAAAGTCATCATGCTGAAGCTTGGCAATACACACCACAGAAACCACAAGAGGATCATTCACAATGGACACAATATCTTCCAACTAAAGCCCAAAATAAACCAAATTTACAAGCAGCATATCATTGGACTCAGAAAACTCAAGATGGTCATCTAATACAAGTAACACAGAATACACAAGAGTCGCGAACAGAAGTAACAAAAGTCAAACCAAATTTATCTGGATCAAATATTAATTTGCAAGGGCAACATGAAGTTGTCAAGAAACAAGTGAGTCTCTCTCTTGGAAATAATGGAAGTAATCTAGTTGGAGTCACTTCTTCAACTCCAATGATTTCCAATCAAGAAAGTAATTCCAATTCTCAACATGAGAGGATATCCCAAGAGGAGAAAAATCTGCCTGGAAAAGCTAATAGAGAAGTGGATACTATGATTTCGAATGGGTGGACTCCTATTATTAATAGCAAATAATTTTAATTTAATTTTAAAATATTAATATTTTAAGTAGAATACCCAACGGAGCGTTAATTAATTAAATAGGTAATTAATGCGCAATTAATTTGGAGTATTAAATTGATCAAGCATTTATTCATTCATTCACTTATGACATTAATGTGAATGTAACTGTGACTTGAAAAGAAAATAATGGGGAAGAATCTAAATTTCTAATTTTATTAATTTATTAATTTAGATAAGTGTGTTGTTTGGGTTATTGTTTATGTTTTTATTAGTATTCTATTAATTTATTTCTAATTTTATGTTTAAAGAAATAAGAACAAATATTATGTATTTATAGTTTATTACTAAATTGGATTATTAAGGTAAAATACTTCCTAACTAATTAATTTCACTTACTAGTCTGACAAAATTTAATTTTGTTTGATTATATTACCAACTCCTTGTTTTCAATAAACTATGTTTTTGAAACAAAACAATTTTTTGTCTTTTGTCAAAAGTATTGATTGTTTTTTGTTTGCTAGGCAACCCAATAGGCATCATAAACTCCCAATACTAATTCTGCTAATTATTTAATTCTGCTAAAAGTTAAAAAAAAACTCACCTGTTAAACCAATCATCAGTGTATCTTGGATATGGAAATGGATCATTACTACTAAAATCGTAACTCGCTTCAGCATTCTATAAATCACAAAAACAATCATTAATAAAAGAAAAACAAAATCTTTAATATAAAATTTTAAATCGCTACAAAATAAAAATTTCAAATACATGATTAATTAAATAAGCAGCTTATATTCATTTCCAACTTTATAATAATTTAATTTATTATGATGAACAAAACAAAAGACAAAAGTAAATGTCAAAGAATAAAAGCTCAAGTCACACTCGAGAAATTTTCTAAAGAAATAAACATAAAGCAATTGAAGCGACAACCACGCAAATAAAATAAATAACAAAGATAACAAATGAATATATGATGTGGAAGGAATGTGGGATGTATATGGATCGATGCAGTAATGTATGAGATAAAGTTGTTACTTTGCTTCTTTATCCCATATTGTTTCGTATGTACACATGTGAGGGTAAGGATCATAATTCATATTATAAACCACTGAATATAAAATTATCCTAGAATATAGGAAGATTTGAGGAAGTGTAATAAAAGATGAATGATGGAAAGAGATAATAATGTAATACGAGAAAAACAAAATTGCTTGGGTTTCAAATTGATGGGAGTTAATCAGATTTAAAGCTTAAAGTAAAGTTAAAGTTAGAATATACTTACATAATTGAACTTTAAATCTGGGTGCATGTAATCCACTCCTTTGTATTTCAATTACGTCCAAAATAACATAGAAAACAAGAAACAAATGAATTAATTTCTAAATTTGTAAGCTAGCGCCATTGTCGGCCATTAAATGTTCAACATGGCGTCTTACAAAATATGAATTTTTATAAAAGAGATTTCAGAAAGATTTTATGTGATTTTATGAGATATTTGATATGCAAGTTGCGTCATGACTTTGATACTCTCATAAATTTGCATATTTATCATATTAAACCAGTATCTATGTACATATCGATGGCTTCCCGCCGATTGGCCCTAACCCTCAGGGGCACAACTTTTCAGGAGAGAGTAAAAACTGTTTGTGTTTACATGCGCAAGATAGGCACTATCACTTTTTATTTTTTATTTAAAAAAAAAAGTACTATCGATATTGTTAAACCGATTATACGTAAAGATCGATAGGAGATAGCAGAATCGGAATCAATCAAAACCCGAAAACAGCAAATTT
>JASKGN010014817.1:0-12680 GCA_030556245.1 Falagria sp. GC000072 | reverse complement strand
TGCGCTCCAGCTATATACAACCCATGCTAATATGGGGAATCCCATCATTCATATCAACTCAACTGTGTCGACCATTCGCACTCACCAACGACGATTGTCCCATTTCTCTACCTTTACTTTTTCTCATCTCACGTCTCTCATCTGAAAGATTAAAAAAAATTATGAAGAATAAGAAACACAGAGAAAGAGAGAGAAAGAGAAGATAAACCTCTGTGTAAAATTTAATTTCATTGTTGTCAAAAGTCCCTTCAAATTTTGCTTATAAACAAAATATGTATTTCCATTGGAGGGAGGGTGAAGACCTTTGGACTTTACAAATTTTATTGTTTCAATATTCATAGATGACTTGATTCTTACAGATTTGTTTTTTCTTCGCTTCATGGATATCTAGATTCCTTTAATTTTAATTCTTTTCCAAATCATGGATATCTAGATTCCGCTACATTTATTAGAACCATTCCAGATTTTATTCATGGCTATCTAGATCACATTGTATTTCTTCTTTTTTCATCTCTTCAATTGTTATTTCTTAAAAGGGAACAAACAGAAAGAATCTAAAACTGAAACAGTAGTAGTATAAAAGAGAAGTAGAAATTAAAAAAAAAATTAAGGGATGGGGAAAAAGTTGTGATGTCTTTGGAGTTGTTATTGTTCGATGGAAAAACAAAAACGTGACAGGACGACTCGAAGAAGAGGAGAAGTAAGAATTGTACATGTAAAAGTAACTCACCCTTGATGTGGTGATCGTGATCCAGATTGGGAATTTACGGGTGCTCGCACATATCGCACCTGGTGTGTTAGTTTGACTGAGAACTAACTACACAACGGCTTCTTAATAAGATTGAGAATGGGTAGATGCCACCGAGTGTGGATGGTGAGTGTCTCTTCAGAATCCACTAAATTATAAGATAATCATGTTCTCTTTGAGAAGCTCAATGTACTTTAGGTACTTACTCAGAAGAATAATGCTTATGATGGGTATATACAAATCACTTTACATATTACCTGTGTCGTGTATGTAGGTAATTGTTGAATTGTGTTCATACTTCAAAAAAGTCTTAGGATTAATGTTTTATAATGGGTTTTATATGTTAATTTAATTTGGAGAGCTAATTAATTATTGTTAGGTTCTATTTAATTTATTATTTAAAATGTTGTATGTATTTATAATTTATTTATGTTCATTAAGTTTACTATTGTTCTTTATATGATCTTGAAAGTTTGCAATTGTCAGCTGACATCAGCGAGCGCGATGATTGCCGAAGAAGGGGACGAGTTGCGCAGTGTAGCTACGCGTCGCGTTTCTTTTGTTTCTAGTAGTTATTAAAATCAAGTGTGCGTGCAATCTACATTAGATTTTTAATAAGTTTGTGATAAATTAGTTGAAAAGACAAACCGGCATCTTCAAGATCTTCTAATTGTAAGTAGACATTGTTTTGCTTATTGTTTACTGTTAAAAATTCATACGCCACAATGATTTTCATGCTGAAAATTTATTAGGTTAGAACTACTTGTAAAAATACGCCATGTTTTTACATCCACAGCTTGCTAGATTTGATTTATCCGTTAAACTAAAACTTCAGTTATGTATTTTAATTTCACTCTTTTCTCATGAATTCATCATCAGTAACTCTTCAGCTTGTTACATTTTACATTGTTATAGTTAAACGGTTATGCAAAATACAAATTTGTAATCGATATGATTTCAAGTGCTTTCTTTCGTAATGTGTGCAATCTCAATCGATACAATAATATTCATTCATCTATAATTCGATTTATTCTATAATAACTACCTGGATTTATGAACTAATTTTAATATTACATATTTGAAATCATTCAAATGTTAAAATATTCAAAGCAATGATGAGATATGTATCGGTTATGCCTTCGAAATCATTCAAATTCATTCATTGACTTTAGAAATCTCTAGAAAATTCTCGAGGACTTGGAATATTTATTATTTAATGTCTTCAATTCAAAAACGTTACTTGATTACTTTTGCTAGAGCTATGTGAACTTACAACGCTTTCAAAAATTTTAAATATCCACGTGATTTTACATTGAGAGTAGTAAAAAATTAAATAAAAAAAAAAGAAAGAAAAATTATGTGATATCACTGTTGATATGTTTATGACTTGAAATTGGTAGAACCCCGCGTTGATTCCGTTACGAATATGAAGGTACAACACTAATAAATAATAAATTACAAATAATAACAAAAAAGAAGATAACGACATTATCCTTCATCCTAAGATATAGGAAGCAAACGTAAAAGTTAAAAAATCACATAAATCGCAACAAATTCAATGGCATATCATACAAACCTCTTCTTCTTCTTCTCTCTCAATATATAAAAAGCCAAAGTCAGTGGCGTGGCAGATATTCGGATATTTCTTACATCATAATAATAATCACGACATGCCACGACCACTTTTGGTCGAGTGTAACGAACGCAATTTCGTTACGTTTCGACATCTCAATTCGACCATTAACACCACATAAGGACGATGGATATAGCAGGTAGGAAAGGAAACTAATGCACATATGAATGGAACAAATGAACAAAACCATCGTAAATCGCAAAAGAAGAGAAGAAAAAAATAAAATAGGCGCAGGGTGTGTTTTGTCTACGCCCAAAGTTCAATTCGCGAAACTAGATTGAATCGAACAACACAATTGACATTTATTCTTTTGCGATCGGAAAAGGGTTACGAACACGAACATGATGCTCTTTCAATGAATGGCCTTTTAATAAATCGAAATCCGTGTCCCAATTTCATTCGATTTTCATTATGAGAAGAGATATGCCACTGGGGAGAGAAAAAAAAGTGTCACCCTATATATGTTATGTTCATGAATTTATTATTTCTACTGCTCTTCCCATAAACGAGCGCGTAATATCCCTTTATTGAGTGCGGAACAAACATAAAAATCCAAAGTGTAACAAATCACTGCGTGTCTGCCCTGGGAAGAAATTAACATATAATTTCGATCGGTTCGATCGTTTATCGATTTTGCAAGGGTTGCATGGGCACATTGGGCGTGTTGCATTACCGATGACTTTTTGCTCCGAACGTTCATTAATTATTCATCAACTCCAATCGGCATCACTCCTCGTATCAATTTCCATTTAACGTAATCGCTTTATTTGTGCGGAAAAGCGAATCTTATGCGAAAATATAAGGGTTGCAAAATATTGTGTTACATCGAATTGTTCCAATGTCGTGCTTGTAATCGTTTGTTATTGTAATTCTTTCAATTGGCTGGAAGTGTAAGCCTATTTAACGGTTTTATCAATTTGAATATCGAGAGGTTTAAGGCTTTGATTTGAGGTTAGATTCGAAAAATGGAAGAAAATTTGGATCATTTCCTGTTTACGCAAAACTTTATAAGTTTTAACAAAGCCAAATCAATTCCTCACGATTCGTTAGTCTTTTGTAAGATGTTTCAAGGTAGAAGAAAAATTCGGAAAAAGAAAAAAGCGGCGAATAAACATAATAAAAAACGGCGGCGGCATAAGACGGATTTGTTAGGTTTTAGTTGGTTGGTTGTTAACGTAAAATACAAGAGGGTTGTATGTTTTTTACTCTGCTGTTTTGTGTGTGACGCATTATTTGGAAGTGGGCTCGAAAAATCCGATTTCCTCCCTCGCGAGCAGCGCTTTTCACCATATTCAGTCAGCGTTCAGGATGTTCATGAACTTTATCAATGTAACAATTATAGTATACGTATACGTTTATATACATGATCTTCAAATACTATCTTAAGGTTGGTAACTCTTTTTAGTTACATCTAGTAACTTTTGTAGATGCAAGTGAAAGACTTCTAAGGTTTATATACATATCAGACCACGTGACACAATTTTTTTATAAGGTTGGTAACACTTGTTGATGACACCTAGTGATTTTAGTTACAGAAATCTGTAATTGAAGAAAATTAAATTTTATTAATTAAAATTAGATTTTAACCCCTAAACGCGAGATCCCATTTCGAAATCAAAGCTACAAGTTAAAAGTTTGACGAAGCATATAAAATAAGGGTGCTGACGATGATGTGTACTCAGTAGGCACCCTCATTCTTCTTCTTCTTCCCCGTTCGAAAAACATGTGCTTCACGCTGCGCGAATTATTACCACGTTGTTTAATAGCATTTAGCTTTTGGCCAACAACACAAATCGTTTACCAAACACATCTAATGTGTTCTGGCCCTCCGAACTCCTATTTATATAAAGGTGAAATCGTGGTGTTATTGTTATTATCAATTAAGTCCCATTCAGACCATTGCGAAAACGCAATAGACACAACAATACATAATTAGGACATTGCAACAACCCGTTCGGTCGTTCATGAGAAATGTTTTCGGAACTTTATGACTGTAATTCATGAAAAGCGGAAAAAACACACAAAAGAGATATAACAAACATTCGTTGATGAAAAACGAAGAAAAAACACACAGCGCATAGTACCGGCCGGTTATATATATCTGAGAGAAACGCGATGGTACAATGGACAGATTACAATAGACAAAGTACCATGCTTACTGTCACGTCACATTAAATATGATTGATCGGCACGATAGAAAGAGAGCCGAAAAATATCATTCTTGCAGCTCGAATTCTTTCTTATTCTTCTCATAGGTGAACGTGGAACTCCTCGTGTTTTTTCGGCGTAAAAGGATTGATTCTTCTTCTTCTGCTTCTTGCCGAAAACAAAATGTTTTTTAAAAATTGTGATTAATGGGAATAATTCATTAGGGTTTTGTTGGACCTTTCTCCTCTTCTCTCTCAGTTTCTTACCTTTTCGTTTTCGTTAGTTGCTTTCAATGGTCAAACTTATGTTTGTATGTATGTGTAAGTGTGTATCATCAATTATTTTGTTCGAATCAATCCGCGAATTCCTGAATCATTCATCTACTATCAGTCCATTTCATTTCATGGTCAGTCTAACAATCCACACACTTAATACCATTACACCCTTAATGTAAATCTACTTTTATATCATCTATTTTCAATTCGGTGAATAATGACGTAGATATTTTTTCTTCAGGGTCAAATTTCCATTTAAAATTGAATATTTTACTAATTTTTAAATTAATAATTCAATGAAAATTTTTGATAATTGGTTTATTATCAAGAAAAATTAGAAAATCAAAAATTTCAATTGAAAAATTCAAAAAACAAAAGAATTTAAATTAAGTCAAGTTGGTAACCCTGCGAATATCGAGAGTGCCGCGCACGGCAGGTGCAGGAAACAAAACACTTCGACATGTCAAAATCAAACGCCGCGCAGCGTAGCGCGTCCGTTAAAAGAAAATTATAACTAGGAAGATTTAAGTTAAGCATAAAAAGTAAAAAGTAAGAATATAAAAAAGGAGATAACATAATGGCAAGTCGACGAGTGGTAATAGTGCCGATGCCGCGAACGAGGGAAGAAACGTGTGCGATCGCTTTTTGTTATAGACAGACGCGCGGAGAGTGAGTGCATTAGTAGTTTTTTGAATGGCAGCCAATGAAGCCATTATTGACCGATGGCTCGACGGACTGATATATCATCTCTTTGTGTTCGCGGAATGTGTGCGTGTATAATGCCACACACAACGCAACGCAACGTCTTCGAAAGCAAAGCAATCAACAAAAACGTACATAAGTACGCGAACAACGAGTGTGAGGTTAGGCGGCGATAGAGAGCCTGATAGAGGGAAAACAAGATTGGCTGAATGTGTCGATAAAAATGTAAGTAGTACATGAGAAATTCAAGAGATTCGAATGTGTGTGTGTAATGTGTATACACGTCGAAAATCTACTAAATCATTGTTCGCGACAGGTTTGATTGAAATATGTTGTTGTTATGTTGTAGTTGTTAGTCGAGAGTGGAGCTTGCTTGCTGCCTCCATTTTGAAATCTTCTTCTTCCACTAATACTACTTCTGCTCTTGTTGTTGTTATTATATTATGTTCCCAAAGGAATTGTGTAATGTAATTGACAACGGGAAACAGAAGTAGCTCAAATTGTTGTAGGTAATTTCTAATTGGCTTCATTTGTTTTTATAGATTTAAGAAGATCACAAAAACAAATGAGGTTGTAGTTGGATAACTTAACGATAGAGGGACACAAATTCTTCGAGATCTGAAAATATAAAATAATTGTTAATTTTAATTGACAATAGTTTGATCTGATCTTCGTTTTTTTCCTTTCGACACTTGAAGTGACTCTATTCAACGATGGAAATTTCAATTCAAGCTATTCTTCGATTGGATTCCATGTTTTGCTTGTAGTGCAACGATGATCATCATTATTAATGAAAAGGGCCCACAAATAAAAATTTCAATGCGTTAATATGTCCGCCCACTCGAGTGTAAATAGTTAAATTTGCTCGGCAACTGGCAAGCAAGGAGAGCGAAACGAGGAAGATTTATTTCGCTCACTTCCTTTCTATTCACATCTCCATATTCACGTTGCGAGGACAATCGTCATAGCATTTTCGATTTATTATTTCTGGCATTATGCGACGTTTTGCCCAAAAATTGCACGCACATTCGCGCAAAGAATAGTAGAATAATAACGGCGCACAAAACCAACAATATCCATCTCCATTCAGCACGTTTTCACGCCGTCTCTGCGTTTTGCGAGCGTGTGTGTTTGTATTGTCACTGAGCAGAGGTACATTGGGTCCGAGAAGAGTCTGAATGGCTGGCTCGCTGGTGGCACATGAATATATGAAAGTAGGTGGTGTGGTACTGTACGAACACGAAAGAAAGGATTTTTCCTTTTCTAGTCGTTATTATTACTCACACACACTTGGAAGATGATGGAGGTATGAGCCGTATGTGTGAGTGGGTAAGGTGGTTTACTTTTTGGCACAACGGCCAACAGATAAAGTGCCACTGTCTCTATAGCCATGCAGAGAGAAAGAGCTGGACGAGAATCGCAGCATGCTGGCTATTATAATGACACATTGTGTCACGAGCAAACGAGGATCGCTTAATGTGGCTCGCATCTTTTTTCGAAAGCATTAAATTCCAATGGTAACAAGAATAGAAGAGAGCTGAAAGAATGGTGTGGAATGCCAAAGCAAAGCGTCGTCGTGTCTAGCAAGACCGAACGGACGGACGGAGGACCACCTCTGAGGTGTTGTATTTTCCCTCGTGCGAGGAAAGTATTAATTTGCTTTGGATTTAATTAAAAACATCATCGGATATTGGGAGTGCCGCATGCCGCTGCGGTTGCCAATAGAAAAAAAAGCGAAATTCAATAAAGCAATGCAACGGATTATTCGCAGACTTTGAGGGTTTCTTCATTCGGCATCGGAGCGATCGCGCGTCCTTGTTCTCGAAAGCAATCAAAAGCAAACGTGGAGATTAAAAGTCTCTTAAAATTCATCCTGTCTTTCAGCGGCGGCGGGTTTTTTGTCGCGTTTGAAAGGCGCCCGCCTGTCGATTCGACGAACGTTCCCAATACGGGCGCTAACACAACAATACGTTTCTCAATTTAAATAAATATGAAAAGCGTTTGTCCTCGCTCGCGACGGCTTCTCTCTTATATTCTCGCTCAGGCAGGCTGCCATGCCGTCGAGGGTGAGACGGAGGCGGCGAGGGACTTTAGAAAAGGCGAGGATTGCTGGTGGCACGCCGGTGGAGCGTGGAGCACTTCAAATAATCAAAACTGCCAAACAAACGCCCGGTCGTATTGGCAGACAAAAGAAGTGCTTCACATATAATCTCTTTAAACGCCACGAGAGGATGGGAACGAACATTTTCTTCGGCGAGCGAGGCGAGGCGCGCGCGTTTAATTTCTCGCATATGGCGTGCATGTGTGTGTACACAACATTCGGATGACATACGAGTGCCAGTGTGTAATATGACGAAAGTACAACACTCGCTTTGTGTATCTCTAATTGAATGCTTCGACGACATCTCTTCCATTTTCGGATTGCCATTCGCTCAATGGATGGGTGGATGAAAGAAATTGGTCGTTGTCAGGGGTCATTTCACTCGATTGTAATTGTGGTTTACAACTTTACAACAACGGTTTGTACATACATAAGTATATACATACTATACATACGAGGTGTACATTATCGATTTGGTTGGTGTTTTAATCAAAGCACACTTTGTCTGTCGATAATTGAAATCCTTTGCAAGGTTCCTCTGCGTTCGTCGTCATCGTCTCCACCCTCTACACCCTTTCTACTCACTGACTCAATTAGCGGCGTAAACTTTAATTCTTGATTGCTTGCATATCTGCATGCAATTCCTAACTTATATCCATTCAATTTGTGCGTTTTGCACTCCTAGATTCAGAAGCACTTATCACACCACATGTGAATTCTATCTATAGGGTTTTTCTCATGAGAAAGGACAAATCTTAAAAATCAATTGATTTTCATTCTTTAAGGGTTGATCTTACAAGAATAAACAAGACCACGATGATGATGATGATGAAATTGAAAAAAACGGTAACGACAATTTTAATTAAACCCATTATTTGGCCCTTTTTTTGCTGCTTCTGGATCATCTTTGAAAAAACTCTTCTTGATGCCAATAGGAAAGCAATGACAACGTCATTGTGACCCTCTTACATAGGTACAAATTTCCCGCAATAACCCTAACAACCCTTACAACAATAATCATCACAACTTCTTCCTCTTCTTATAATACTTCGGCCAAAAAAAAAACACATCACATCAACCTTGCAATTCGATTATTTCCAGGTCAGGGAAGGGCGACTAATTTCGTTAGTATTGTCATCGGATTGAACTAGACTTCTTTCTTTCTTTCTTATAAGTCCATTCAATTCATTCACCATTTCTCTGGCTTTTCTTTGCCTTGCCTCCTTCCTCACTTATGAGAAAGGGTGCCATTTGTTTCACCTCTTCGGCTTCGCTCACAAATGAAAAAGTTTACCTCGCGCGAAAGTTACAATTTACGCAGCGTGCACTTAAAGTTTGTTTCCTTTTGTCGAACGAAGCCACGCCAGACGCTCTGGAGACTCGGGCTTGAGGGTGGAGCGGCTCAGCGGGCCGTCTCGCACTAACGGAGGACATTCTCAGGTGCCATGCCGCTTTGTTTGGTTTACCCTTGACTCGGCTGCTTTTGACTCCTCTGACTTGTTGTTGTTGCTGAAGGAAACGAAGATGCAGAGCCGAAGAAGTGAATTCCCGTCGCCACGATGTCTAGGCGTGTGAGCAGCGGCAGCGAGAGGCTCGCGTCCAGACTCGCTGCCGCTGTTTCGAAATTCAATTTTAAATATGCATATTTTATTACTTATTATTATTCAAAGGGACAGGTTTTATTCCTTAGATAGGTAGGCTACGCGTCTCTTTTCTCTTGCTCTTCTCGTTTCTTCTTCGTAAGTCTCGTATAAGTCATCTATAAAGGAATGTGCCACGTTGTTGTGTTGTGTACTTATAACTTACATGCCTGTATAAACGTTTTATAAGTGTTGTATATTGTTGCGTTTATTGTGTTGCTTGTAGGGATGTCATAAACCAGATGGTCTTTTTTATAATTTTCTGATTGTCGAAAATTTCGAAAAGTTCTTACTGGGTGATCAGAATTGGGCACATGTCACGTGGTCTAATTCTAAGAATTCACTCTGTGTGGCAAATTTTAAACATAATAAGTCCACCCTAATAATAATAAAACCAATAATAATTCAAAAACTAATAAACAATATCTTCATCCTTCCAAGAAGAATAAACTTGTTTGGTCGTTATTACCTTGATCTCATCCGAAGAATTAAAATAACGCCAGTTTTATGGAAAGCCATTGAAACGAAACATTTATAATCCAAATTAAAATTTCATTCTTCTTGATTATTCATATTATTATGATCATTCATTCATATGCTACACCATCTCATCTCATCTTATTGCAGTAATAGAATGGAATATTATTCTCGGCATTGTGGAAAAAGCTCATCCCCGTATTGTAGGGTCAGTTGAGCATACATAGCCTACGCACCTCACCTCACCTACAATCTAAAGGTATAATATAACTATATATAACCTTACAAAGGTAAAGGTAGTTCTACAAATTTGGGGTGCCGGTCTGTCTGGCATGGGTGTTGCATCGGCGCCGACCAGTCTAGCGTAAGCATACCGAAAAGCTGTAAGCTGCTTTGGTTTACACGCTCTGCTCTCGCTGAGTAAGTTGAGGATCATACATACATAGGCTTCTTCTCTTCTTAGGCCATTCTTTTTATTCTCATGCTTAATGTATGCGTGATCGTATGCACCCCCACCTCATTGTGTGCATCCATAGAACTTCATCTCTTTAGTTCTTCGTTTCTTTCACTTCGGATACATAGTTTTGTATCGTTTCACATTATGCCCTTTATGCGTACCTATTCGCTCTTCTATAAACATTATACGACACAACACAGGTGTCCATGAATAGCTTTGCTTTTCTTCTTTTGCCATGGGATCGGATCAGATCCTCCACTCTGTGAATGAACCAAGGAGTTCAAGAAAGTCGCCGCGCGAGAAATTATAGAAATTCATAGAATGGGAATCGAATCGAAGTGAACCGAATTCGAATTCGAGAAAGAGACAGGTGACCATTGGGATATCTGATGATAAGAAGGATAAGAGATACACACGATGGCTAGTATCTATCATAATAATAATAAATGGTGGTTGAATTATGTTGATATTATACGAAGAGAGCAGAGGCTCGGTCAAAGTGTCCACTCATACTTTCTTCAATTCATTCATTCATTTTTTTCATTTTCTTGCGTTGGACGGCAGCTAGCAGAAGGTGAATTTATTATATTTATAAAGATGAACGCCGAACGGGGAAGATCTCTTATAATAAACGCGCTGGACTTGGAATGGAGGCCCCGAAAAAAAAAGAATAAAAAACTGCTGCGTTCTTCTCTGGCAAAGTGGACGCCGATTGTGTACTCAGAGTGCTTTTCGATTTATTATCTTTTTTTTATTTTTGATCCCTGGAATTCATTCATTTACTTACTCCACTTTATCCAAATTTATTTATTCTTCAAAACGCAAAAATTTTTAAAATTGGTAAAGCCCCAACTACAGTTAGAGTTAAACGTCCGATACGAATCTACACAAGAAGAAGACATTTAGATCAACGATAATATCCATTGGCTTATCGCAGCAACACATCGCCGAGTAAAACTAAGTCATTATGAACAATGGAGGTTTCGGTTACGACGCCCGCCTTAAAGAAAGAAGAACACATTCGAAATCACTCAACTCCCGCAACAATGGTTTATTAGTAGAGTGCTTTGCTCGCTCGCGACCGACGCAATGCGACGCCCTGAGTCTGTTTAACAGAGATAAGCAGCATCCGAGCCCAGAATCGTCTCTCTGTACAACAAGGTAGAAGACGCATAATACACGACGCAATAATAACAACTCGTATCTGCTCCCATTATGATGCTCCTCGAAGAAAAGAAAATGCATTCTGTCAATATAAGGACTACGATCGTCATCATAATGATGATAACGAAGAAGAAGAAAAAGAGGCGAAAGGAGCTTGCTTGACTTTTCGAATTGTTGTCGGTCGTTAAAAAAAACGCTACACAAACGAAGAGTTCTCGAGGATCTCCTCGCGCATTCAATTTACATTCCGTGTGGAGCTAAAGAGTTCGAAACGGTCCACGACTCTTATTATATTATCTAAACACATGTTTAGTTACACCTCAATCTCATTGACTCAATCTCTGGATGGCCGCGTGATTCATTCTCGTTCTTTTCTTCCTTCTCGTTGGTCGTTTTGCTGTTTTGGCATTTCTTTTCTTGCATCTCGTTACGACGCTCTGTGCTCGACCATTGTCGAGGCGTAACATCTCTCGGATGGCTATTTTTCCTTCTCAATGCAACCGCGTTTTACATACTGACTTCAATCTCTCGTCGTCGTTGTTGTTGTAATGATTGAATCGGGATTTGTGCCTGTTTCGCTTTTACATCGAAATTGCTTTTCGGAATTGATTTCCGTTTCAATTTTGTTGTCACAATGACGCTGGTGCATATTCCTGCACAATCGGTTCGTGTTTAATATAATTTTTTTTCCTAGTCGTTGAATAATTTCAATTTGTCACTTTATACAGTGGAATCATTAAAAGCCACAAGTCATGTGATCTGACTTAGTAATACCACGTGATCATGTCAAATACACACGTGGTAAAAAAAGAATGCGAAGAATGGGAAAAATAGAGTTGCCCATTTTTGGGTTTTGTTGCCAAATTCATTCGTTGCTCTTTCATTTTCTTTGATTCATAGAAATATTGTACAGCCACACATTCTTCGTTGGAGTGCGAGCATTATTATTATATCAAAGCCGTGTAGGAATGAAAGAAGTATCAATAGCAGGCGGTCCGACGTGCAATATCCCAATGGAATTTCGAGCAGGTAGAGAAGAGATTCCTTTTGCCACTCGAGCAGGCATCAGCCAAATCTGTTCTCTCCTTTTTCCAGGCGAATCGTACATATACCATACATACCTTGAAGACAATGCCAAGGTGAGAGCAGCCAGCGACGAAGGACACGCCGAATATAATAAATAGTAAACGTTTACCAGATGAATGGGCATAATGGATTTTTGTTTTCTGTGAAAACTGAACTGACCACACCTTTTGTCGCCCGAAAAACGCTGCTTCTCACACGTTTCATGCATTATTGTCCTTGTTTTGTTTGTTGCGGAGTTTCCGGTGCTTT
>JASKGN010014809.1:0-14856 GCA_030556245.1 Falagria sp. GC000072 | reverse complement strand
AGAGTTTTTAAATCTTTGGATACTTTAGTTGATCATAAGATGGTTGAACATAATTTGCTGGCAAAATTTTGGTGTAGTGAATGTGATAATAAACCATTTACCTCACAGTAAGTTAAATTTTATCAAGATAGTAAGAGTTATTGATATTTTTCTTATTTCAGAGTGGATCTGAATCAACATATTTTCAACTATCATAATACTGATATGAAATGTATATATTGCTCAATAAGTTTTTCCACAATGCAAGATTACTTGAGTCATTTGGAAGAACATGGCATTTCGAAGCAAATGTATGGTCCCAATTCTGTACACCAAATATATTCATGTCAGTATTGTGATGAACATTTTCAAAACATGAATCTTTTAAATGAACATACACAAAATCAGCATCTACCTCAGGATCTTAATAGAATTCCTGTTGAACTTGTTAGATCCAACGAATCACCAACGTTAATCGTTCGAAAATGTGTTTCTAACAAAGGCATTATTGGCTATGATAGTGGAGAACACAACAGAGGTTTATGTTCATTTAAAGTACGATTACAAAAAGATAAAGCTGTTAAAAAGCCTGAAACACATTTGAAATGGATGAGTGTGAAGTATCCCCAGCAATTTTTAAATATTAAACTTAACAACAATAGAAAAGAAATACCACAAAAGAAAGTTTGTGATAAGGTGGAAATTAGCCTTCCACCAAGGAAAAGAAGACTGTATCATGTTGTTCCTGATGAGGAACCAATAAAAACTGTAAATGTTGTGAATAATGTTTCTGTACAGAGTGTTTCTATTGTTAATAACACTGTACAAAAACATGAACAACAAATTGTTGATGAGAATGTTTCTACAGAGAAATTACAAAGTACAAGTGAAGTTAATTCCAATGGAATTAAGACACAAGAAACTTTAGCAGGAAATCCAAGTGAAATATTAATAAATAATGTTGAAACTCCAAAAGAATGTAAAGTACAAAATTTACAAGGAAATATCAGTGATAAATTAATTGCAACTCCAATTGTCTGTGAGAATACTAAACCAGAAACAATACTAAATGAAAACATTACAAAGCCAGTTAATTATTTAACAGAAGCTATAGTAAGGTCAGAAAACATTATATCTACTCCAGATAATGTTCCTGATACAAATATAGTTGAAGAAACAAAATCCCCTATTGCTAAAGCACGTGTTGCATTAGCACGTAAAAGAAAAAGAACAAAAAGAGCTCATCTTTTCTCTCAGAAAAAGAGAAATCGTAAAAGCAATTTGAAAATTGCAAAATGTGGTCTTGCACCAACAACTCAATCACCTGATGAAAAATTTAAGTTTGAACCAAAACCTTTAATTTTATCTCCACAGAAAATTGTTACTACTGATCCTGTGATAAGTAACATTGAAGATAAAGACATGAATCCAGGAAGAATAACAATGAAAATATCATTGAAAGCAATTGAACAATATAAACATAGCAAAGAAGGTAAATCTGAAAGAAAACGCAAGAAGAAATTAAAAGATAGAAAAAAGAATAAGAAGATGGATAATTTGGAATCATCCAAATCTTCACTTTTATGTGATGCATCTTTTTCAGAAGAGTATACAGTTTGTTTTCATAAAAAAGAAGATATTAATACACCACAACAAGAAGTACTAATAACCTCAGAAATTAACGATTTCATAGAAGAACAAGAAATTGTTGAGGAGAATATGGAATGGACACATGGGTTGACACATGCAAAATCCATGGGAAATGCTTCTGAAGTTCAAGGAAATCGAAACAACATTTTCTTGAACAAAGACGAAATCAATATGATAATATTAGGTGAGAGTCCAGCATCAACTCTATCACCTAAAACATCATACAATGATAATAACAGTGTTACTGATAACAATTGCACATTAACATCTGATAAAACTCAGACTTCTGATATTGATAGTGCATCAGATATGGATATCATCGATGATACTCTTAACACAGAAATTACTGTTTATAATGGTCATAATTTCACATCAATGTCTATGGAAACAGAAGAAGAACAAAAAGCATCTCATTTGCGGTCAAGCAGAGGCAGGTTTATCAAAAAGACACATACTTTAGATATGAAATCATTAAAATCAAGGAAAGGTAAAGTACAAAAGAAAGTGCGAAGTTCCAAGCAACTTATTGTTGAACCTCCCCCATTGGTTCTGAATACTGTTGGTAATGTTTTCTTGAATGATCATGTGTATGCCAAAAGTGCTTTTTCAAGTTGAAAGCTCAATCAAGTCTAAAATTCCAACTAATTGTAGAGTTTAATGGCCCAACTAATAACGATCGATATTGTAGTTTTAAGTTTTGTATTTATACTTCATGTTGAAGAAGTAATATCTAAGCAATAATATTTATTTGGTTTTTGTTAAAATTTTCTGCTAGATTTTAATATTATTTCTGAATGATTTATTGTGATCCTATGATCCAACTATTTTACAGTTTGAAGATATGATTTACTTATATTCGTGTCTAGATATAGTTTAATTATTGTACATATAATAAGCAAGTTTCAAATAAATATTTTAATTACTATTACGGTGTACATATTTCAATTCCTTCCATTATTTTTTATTTTCAATAAATTTTTATTTCATTTCCAAATTGTTTAAGAAGTTGCCTATGGTCAGAGTCCACAATTGAGAATAAAAATTAAATTCTAAAAGAAGTAATAATATTTTTAATCTTTAAAACAAAATGAAAGTTGGTTACTTATAATTTACATTCTAGACCAAAATAAACTCTCTATTTTTTTGTTATTTTACAACCACTCCATGAATTTTAATTCCAAGAACTTCCAATTTTCTATCTCAAACGATGTCTGCTGATCGCGCAATTTCACGACATCCTATTGTAGTCAAACTGAAGCATTTCATATAAGAGAACAAAAAAGCATTCTCGCAGCAGTTGAGCCGAATTAATAATTCATTTTATTGATATATGGTAATTGGTTTCAGTGAAAATTGCAATCTGTCGGTCGTCTTGGAACTCGCCTGCTTACAATCCCATCCCAGTAAAGATTCAGCTAACAAAATCGCATCTTCCTCGTCCTCTCTGACTGAAATGATGATGAAGTTGAATACAAAGTAGAATCGAATCATTTTTGTCCTTTGCTCTTCTTGGCGAAATTTATTATAATAGCGATTTTGTCTTGCTACTTTATGATGTTTGTTTTCGCAGAAGCAAAGATAAAAAATCCTTCAATCCTTGAAGTAAACATCCAAATCATAAATTAAGATTAATATTGGTACCATCAACACAAATAAAATAATTGAGTCAACATGAAACATTCAAACATGGCCCTTAATTAGCACAAACGGCACAACAGTCCTTGTAAATACAACTTCCTCAATGTATTTGTCTTTCAGTCATTTCTATTCTCTGCGTTTTATTCATTCAATAAATTTATTATTAATTACTCAGTCAAGCTTTACACTTTCCGCTGCCTTTTCGTTTCCTTCAACCGAAATTTCTCATCCCAATTTTCTTGCCGCGATTGTTTCATTTTGCTCATTTATTCCAGGAGTCATTTATCCAAGCGTAGCAGACAAGACGTTCCGTAGGTATTTCCCAATTAACAATTGTAAATTGCAAGCTAGAGCGAACGCTGGGAAAACATTAGCGGGCAAAGGAGGCGGCAGTTGATGGTGGCGGTTGCTGCTTTAATAGGGATGGGTAAGCCTTATTTTGCTAGTAGCGTAGGACGCATATCCTCGCGCGTTGGTGGGACGTTAGATAAACAAATAGCCGGCGTAATCAATTTTTGTTTACTCAAGTCAACTCCGAGCACTGTGGAAGGGGGCTACATTCCCGTTTCCTACAGCTCTCAAGCATCTAATTGACTACCACCAATGCCGCCGCTTTGTTTAGAGTAAATTTCGATGCTGCGAAAGGATTTTCTCCACGTTATGCCGAGCACCTCAACAGCCCTCCTTCCAGTTAGAAAAGCCAACGGAAATGTTTGTTGGAAAATTAATCTTTTGGTATAAATCGTGTGGAGCTCTTCTTGTCGGCTTTCTGTTTTTGGTTTTAGTTGCAGTTTATCAAGGGTTGCAAAGCTCTGCTACCTACTCTGAGTATATTAACCCACTTTACTATTTATTTTTTGTTTGTATTTTCTTCTTGATGAGAAACTATAAAATATGCTATGTTATAACTCAATCCCTTTGTTTTTTCTTTAGAATTGGTATCTGTAAATTCTTTAGATAGGGTAGCTGTAAATTATTGTTAAGTAAATTTAGCCACGCAGGCAGATCGTTACTGTCTTAGGTAATTAACGTTAGAAATTTGTCCTTTGGGTACATATATGTCGCATATATTCCAGCGAGGGATGCTGTTTCAAGCCAATTTGGTTGTTTATCGAGGTGGTGGACTTGGGGGTCAAATTCCTGCAACGACCTGCACCCTGTTTAAGTGTTGCGGACTAAACCGCAACCGGGACAATGAGACAAGGGTTAATGATGGAAGCTCCTGCGTTTAGATTCTCGTAATTCCAGCTTGCCAAATAATTCTGCATAGAATGTTTTTACTTTTGTAATTTAGATTTATTTTTAAATCCAAAAATAATTTACAAACTTTGCTATTTAGAAACGAAAAACTTTTCCCTAGGATAATAGGTGGCGTAGACAGAATTTGCTCTCCTGTTTAAACATAGTTGGCAAGTATGGTTACGCTCTTTCCAGTTACTGAGCCAAAGCCAACGTGAATATTTTGATTTGATCATTGGTAATGTGTTGCAGTGTCATGTGTGGTTGGGAACACGTGTTTTTTGCCCTGTGCAAATGAGAAATTACCAATAAAATATAAATTTGGGGAGAAATATTACAAATTTCAGAATGGAGGAAAACCAGGTAAACATTTATGTCATCCATTTTGTTATAATGCATTTATATCCTTAAATTTTGAAAATATGGTAATTATATTACGTTTTCATCCCATAATAATTTATTTCTTTGTATTTTTATAATTATGGATGTTTAAACGTTACAAATACATTGAACACTTTACAGGATAATATTTCATCTCTCAAAAATGATAATGACATTGATTCAAAGCAAGATAACGATCGCGCAAAACGATTGGACTATCTTTTAAAACAAGCTGCTTTTTATGCCCATTTTATGGCCAATCCAAGTGAAGCCAAATCTGGAAAACCAAGAGGCAGACAACGCAAAAATAACAATAATTCACGTCATCGCAAAACCGAAAAGGAAGAAGATGAAGAACTTATGGAAACAAATAATAACAGTGAAGAAAGTGTACCTACTTATTTTGAAGCAACACCTCATTATATCGAAGGCGGAGAAATGCGAGATTATCAGGTTCGAGGATTGAATTGGTTGATTTCCCTATATGAAAATGGCATTAATGGTATTCTTGCTGATGAAATGGGCCTTGGGAAAACCTTGCAGACCATTTCCTTGCTTGGTTATATGATGCATTTCAAAAAGATTCCAAGACCACATATTATTATAGTGCCTTTATCTACAATTTCCAATTGGGGAAATGAATTTAGTAAATGGTGTCCAAGTTTAAAAATAATAACTTTAAAGGGTGAAAAATATACTAGAGTATGTGTATAGTTTTTTAAAATTATATTTTATTTGAATTATTTATATTTATTTTAGAGAGAACTAGTCAAAAATGAATTAGCACCAGGAAATTGGGACGTATGCATTACTTCCTATGAAATATGCGTTCTGGAAAAAACTGCATTAAAGAAATTCAAATGGCGTTATATGGTCATTGATGAAGCCCATCGTATTAAAAACGAGCATTCAAAGTTGTCAGAAATTGTTCGAGAATTTCACACAACTAATCGTTTATTGTTAACTGGTACACCCTTGCAAAATAATTTGCATGAACTATGGTCATTGTTGAATTTTCTTCTCCCAGACATTTTTAACTCTTCAGAAGACTTTGATTCATGGTTCAATAATAATTCTCTGAGTAATTCAGGTCTGATTGACCGATTACATGCTGTTTTCAAACCTTTTCTGCTTCGACGACTTAAATCGGAAGTGGAAAAATCTTTGAAACCTAAGAAGGAAATGAAGTTGTATATTGGATTGAGCCAAATGCAAAGGGAATGGTACACAAACATTCTTGCAAAGAATATTGATATTATTAATGGTACTGGACAAGTGGAAAAAATGCGACTGCAAAATATTGTCATGCATTTACGAAAATGTACAAATCATCCTTATTTATTTGATGGAGCTGAACCTGGACCACCGTATACTACCGATCAGCATATTGTAAATAATTCTGGAAAGATGGTACTTTTGGATAAATTACTTCCAAAGTTGCAACAACAAGGATCTCGAGTATTGCTATTCTCGCAAATGACACGAATGCTGGATATAATTGAAGACTATTGTTTCTGGAAACAATATCAAGTTAGTATTCTATGGAAGATTTTATAGATTGTGATTTGATTGTTACTAAATCTTTTTAGTACTGTCGTTTGGATGGTAGCACAGCACAAGAAGATCGACAACGTTTAATCAATGAATATAATGAACCAAACAGCAAGAAGTTTATCTTCTTGATAACTACACGTGCAGGTGGTTTGGGCATTAATTTAACAAGTGCTGATGTTGTCATTATTTATGATTCAGATTTTAATCCTCAAATGGATCTGCAAGCTATGGATCGTGCTCACAGGATTGGTCAAATGAAACAAGTCAGGGTGTTTAGGTAACAAAATTATTTTTAATAATTTATTTAATTAAATTTATTCAATACATTTAACTATTTGTAGATTAATCATTGAAAATACCGTAGACGAATTGATTGTGAAACGAGCTGAAGTAAAACTTCGCTTGGACAGACTTGTTATCCAACAGGGTCGCACTACAGATAAAAACACACAACTTAATAGAAAAGATGACATGCTAAATATGATTCGTTACGGAGCAAGTCATATATTTGCTTCGAAAGATTCAGAAATCTCTGACGAAGATATCGATGCAATTTTAGAACGCTGTGAAACAAAAGCAGCCGATCTTGCAAAAGAATTAGATACTATGGATGAATCATCACTTTGCAATTTTGCACTCGAGGAAGTTTCCTGCGTGTCCTATAATTTTGAAGGCACTGATTACAAAAATATAAGAAAAACTAAGCCTAAAGAACTTATAATTGATCTGCCAAAACGCGAACGCAGGACTCGACTGGATAGCTTAATAAAAGCACCGCACATTCCTAAATCAGTTCCTACCAAACCACCAAAACATCCCAATGTTTATGATTTTCAATTTTTACCATCTCGTTTAACGCAATTACTTGATCAAGAGCTATGTCACTATAGAAAATCAATTAATTATGTAGTTGAAGATTCAAACTCCGACACTGTTACAGCCAAACAAATAATTGATCAAGAACGAGAACAATTTAAAATAGACACTGCACAACCACTAACTGCAACAGATCTTCAAGAGAAAAATAGTTTATTGATGAATAGTTTTATTAATTGGTCTAAGCGAGATTTCACTCAGTTTATTAGTGCAAATGAAAAGTGTGGTCGTGATGACATCGAGAGCATTTCCAGATCTGTTGATACAAAGTCACCAGATGAAGTAATGGAATATTCTGCTGTTTTTTGGCAAAAGTATAAGGAACTTGCTGATGCAGACAAAATAATTGCTCAGATCGAAAGAGGTGAGATGAAAATTCAACGCCTTCGAATTGCTAAACGTGCATTGGATGCGAAAATTGCAAAATATCGAGCACCATTTCATGAATTGCAATTCAATAATAAGATGCAAAGGCATAAATACACCGAGGAAGATGATCGTTTTCTTGTTTGTACACTTCAGAAGTTGGGATTCGGTAAGGATAATGTTTATTTGAAGTTGCGTTCAGCTGTTCTCAATTCCGAGCAGTGTCGTTTTTCTTGGTTTCTTAAAGGCCGCACTGCTTCGGAATTGCAAAAACGTTGCGATTATTTGATTAAATGGTTCGAGAAGGAATATTTAGAAGAAGAAGAAAAAGTGAATAAAGAGAAAGAATTGAAAGCTAATATTAATGTAAATGCAGTGAATAAAATGGAAAACTTAGATACTGAGGAAATGGATTCTGCTGATCCTAAATCCAAGAAGAGGAAGGTTAATTAACAAGCAATAAAACTGCGTGTGGATATTTTCTCTGTAATTCTCTACTAAATTATTGTATTTAATTAAATGTAATTCTTGTATTTATAGCGTATTGTAAAATTCGCAAATTAATAATATAAATAAATTTAATTTACAGTAGGGGTTTAATGATAAATGATATGTTTTAATAATTTAATACTTTCCAGTACTTATCACACTAAAAAAGGCATCTTCTCCGCCCATATCATAAAGGTGAACATAAACACTTGTTATGTAAACTAGAATTAAAGCGTCCACAACGCATCGATTCGCATAAATTCAAACTCCAATTCTCTGCATTGCGCTGGTCGCTGTAAAAATAAAAAGGCCAAGAGACTAAGTGAAAATTACCGTCCTTGCGTTTCATAAATTTCGACATTTTCGCGTAATCACTGCAATTTCGGCATACGACTGCAACACTCCTTCATGTCGCTGCATTCTTGTTATCGATGGCTGCAAAACGAAACTTTGATTTACTACATAATTGGCAAAACACTTACAATTGTATACGTATAGTGCTTGTTTCAGAAATTGAAAGGGCAAAAACACTGTTGGAATTTAATTGTAATGTTATTTTCTTGTAGGTGTAATGTTATCATATCTCCTTCAAATTGTGTAAAATTTGAATCGACGGAAGTTATGGAAAAGGAGACAATGTAACTCCAAGAGGAAGGTTCACTCTTCAATGAAGAGGAGTGTAGATAAGAGGAATTAATGAAGTTTTGTGTGGCACAGGAATTTCACGATGAATGCACGAAGGGAGATTGTTGCCTGCAGGCAACGATATAAAACGACGATGGCACTAACGGAGGCAGAACTGAATTGGAGGATCAACTCTTTTGTGCACTAATGACATAAGTTTTAATTGTGATGCCATTTTGTGCTTTATGCGAGTCTGCTTCAGGCTAAAGTTACAAAAATTTGTTCGTTTGCATCATAACTTTAAACTTGTCTAGTTCTTAATTTCTTTGGATAAGTATCAGTTAATAATTGTATATTTAAATTTATTTATAATTAATAATTCTTTTTTAGAAGCAAGTTTAAGGAATTTAAAAATAGAACCAGAACTGCAAGAAGTTGAATAAAAACAGAAGGAAGGTTGTAGAATAGTTGTAGTTAGTCCAAGAATCAAGAACACATGGGAAGTGAGTCGAATTTAAATGCACGCCTTCGTTTTCCATTAAGCTGCTACATGCATCAGCTTGTGTACCCACGTCAATGTTATTAATTAGTTCGGATAGTTTATTAATTACGTTCATTAGTTTTCGGATGGTACCAAGTAGAATGGTCGGATGTGTATTTTGTGTATGTGTATATAGTTGTTCTTGTTCCTGCTACCATGTGGAGGAAGAATTAAATCGCAGGCTAACCAACTTCGCAGCTTATATATAGCGAAGGATATATACATTATATTATAGGCAATCCTTTCCTAAAGCAACCGACAAAAAGTGGACACATTGTTTCCAAATTTATCATGTTCGGTTTAATTGATGATGTGACACTACATCGCAGAGTATTCAAGCATCTATTTATTAACTTAAAATCAATTAAGCTCAACATTAATTACAAGACAAAACCTAGAGATTTTCAAATTTAATTCCGTTGGTTTTTCAGTAGTTCAAGCAACGAAGCGCATAGTTAACATGGTGGTAAAGAAACAAGACATGGATGCAACTGTAAAGAAACAGCAGCTTGAATTTTCCTAGGCGGAATGCAGGAATTGTGTATGTTAAGAAGACACAAACAGACACAATGCAAGAAGCTCTTAAATTATGCGTTCGGTCGTTGTTGTTATTGCCTCGCGCGTAATTTACTCTTGCACGCCATGAGTACAAGTACACCACGGCGATGTTGGGGCATTTTTCGCGACGCCTGATTTGGCTGCAAACGCCCCAAAGGCAAATAGAAAAGCGAGACGACTGCTTTGCATCGCTTAATGATTGTATATTGCTCTAGGTCTTGATTTAAATTGACCGTTAAATTGTCTACCACACTGTAGTAAGTTGCAAGTGTTGTGTTGTATTCCTTGTGGTGCTTCTTGACTTGTTGTTCTTCTTCCTACATTGCAACTACTGCTGCTTCGCATTGTTTTTGTTGCTTTCTTTGTGTTTGAATTAGAGTTATTAATCTCTTAGTGCTATTATATTACTAATGATATTATTATTGTCTATGTTCTTCTTAATTAAGACTTTAAGTCATGTTTTGAATTATGTCGAGGGTATTGAAAGTGAGAAGTAATTTATTACTTCGAAGATATCTGGTTTCTGTTGACTCGGGGTTTTCCTATCTTTCGTTATCTCTCCTTTTATCAGTGGTCTAAGCATGCAAATCTTGGACTTTGACTTGGAGCAACAAACTTCTTCCTCTCTGCTTTCACCCAAGGATCTATATCCTTTCATGTCTGACATTACAATATCAGTTAATGTTATCTGATTATACCCAAAGGATGACTATAACAAAGTTATAGAAATTTAAAACATAGAAAGAAATTTTACATTTTTACTTGTAGCTCGTGAATTTCTGCATTTCATTCATGGGAAGTTGACTGATTAATGTCTTGCTTTTATAGAAATTACTCGGAAAGCTGTGAGATTTTTAAAGACGTTGAAGATCTCCAAACTCAAGACTTGTCATCACTTCTTCCTGCATTCAAAGAGTAAAAGAAAAGGGAATAAAATTGGCGAACTGGAAAGCCAACGATGGCGATCGTGCTTGTTACAGCAAAGCGTCTCCAACAATGGGCGAAATAGCACGTAGCGACGTCGAAATTAAAGGGGTGCGTCAAAAGGGTGAAGAATACGGCTTTAATTAAATTAACACATTTTCGCCTTGGAAGTGCTTGTTTTAGACTTGCTTTGTTTCACTGAAAAGAAACGAGGTGAGAAGAAAAGTAGTGGTATCATTTCTCCAACTGAAAAAATGTCCCAGGACAAAGTTTTGCCAAAAAACTTTAATATAATTTAAGTGTAAACTTGAAACATGTAAACAATTTCAATTAATCTCATGTTACAGTCGAATGGGTAAACTAAACGAGAAAAAAATGCATATTGGAGCAATCTCTTTAAAAAGTTCTATTCTTCGTGACTAAACTGACGGTTTTTCTTGTCACCCTGACACAATTGCGAGAGCGTCGTCAAAATGGATGCTGCGAACGCGGGAAAAAATTGCGTGCGACACAAGACGAAATAAAATGACTTCAGCCAGCATTTAACGAGCACTTCTTCTAATAGGACAAAAAAGTGACAATACAGTCAATTTTCTATCCATTTACGAGTATTTTTTTGATTTTATCAGTTTCTTTCTTATCGCAACTGTAATTTCGTACTTATTTTATAGAAGATTTCATTTTATTTATTAGTCAAGTCATAAATTCACTTGCAAATTCCCTAAATTGATATCGACTTTTTATACATTCAATCAGAGTAATGTTTTAACTTCTATATCCCCTTTGGAAGTCTTAGATTTTAGTGAGAGATGCAAAAGAAGAAGAAGCCAACCTTTGTATATGCAGTTTGCATACGAGAGTGCCTCATCTGACGCTCTTTCACTTAGCAAATTAGCATAAGGGTTACTTACAAACAGTTGCAGAGTGTGTTCCTGCGTCTCAGCAACACTTAAGCAACATTGCGGGGTGGAAGTCGAGTAGCAGGACTTCAAATGTTACTTTTTTCCATCTGCATTTAAAAGGGAGTTTTAAAGCTTATTTGAGAGTTCGATTTTGCACTTTAAGTTAAAGAAAAAGAAATGTGTTGAATTTTAAGGGATTTTAAATATATTGATTGATTTTTTTTGAATTTGTAAATTGCTAAAGAATTAAATGTATCTGAAAACAAAAAAAACATGGGAAAAATACAAAAACAAAAGATTTTTTTAAATCTTAAAAATTATTTTATTGGCACTGTAAAAATTGCAAAAGTAAAATATTTTTTTATAAAATTCTTACAAATTTATTGTTATGGCATAAATCTAAACTGTAATACAATACTAAACTAAATTAAATCAAATCTGAAATAATTTTAGAATTAATTTTCCATCTCAAATATTGCATTTTCTTACTTAAAATATCAATTTTAACATTGATTCTTTCATATAAATTCAAACCATCTAAACAAGGAATACCACTACTAATAATACCATTAGGAAATTGTAATTCATTAATAAACTGAACATTAGGACGTAATGGAAGCTTCTGACTTACATCAAGATCCTTTCTCTGAAACAGAGAATCAATACGTAATTTATCTACAGACAACGGTTTGGTTACCATTGGTGCTACTAATTCTCGCGGATATTTAAGATCCAAACCTTTTGGATGTCTAATCACCGCAGGTTTATTGTTCTCAAAGTCTTCAACACTTTTAATCACTGAATCAAGCTCACTTTTGTCTAACGATTTGGATTTTATATCATCTTCATCGCTTTCGGTAGTATTCAAATTGATTTTATGTTGTTTCTCCAAATTCAAAGATTCACATCGCGGACGTTGAAGTATTGGAATTTGAGATTTCTGAAGAGATGAAGTAGAAGCTTGAGAAGACAAATTGAAACTTGCCTCCTTTTTCAAATGTTGAATTTTTGATGTGATACTGGGAACTAATTCAGTAATGTTTTGAGAGTGTTGTTCCAAAGCTGGAGAATCTATACTTTGCATCATAGGACTATTCTTTAGATTAGTACTAATATCTCTGAAGTGATCTTCTAATCGTTTAATTTGCGCATTAATATCTGCTGGTTTTCTTCTTGGAGTATTTTCTAATTCAAGACTATCTGCTGAATCATCAGAGTCAATTTCTGAATCTATCTCGGGTGAATCGGAATTTGTCAACCAAATAGTTGCATTTAAATCAATGGAATCTACTTTTTGTTCAATGCTATCAATTTCTGAATCATAATTTTCGTTATCACAATCTTTTTCTTCAGAGATTTTTACTTCATCCAACTTTTCTTGCACATCCTCGTCGTCACTGTCATCACTACTTGGAACATTTTTAGGATAGGTAATACAAAGTTTACCATTTTCACTTTTTAAAATTGCTTTTTTATAACGGGGCGCTGATATGCCTAATTTCCTAACTGGAGTTACAAAATTCTCCTTATTTTCCACATCGTACAAAACCGATTTCAAAGAATCACGTCTAACTTGCACTTTTTTATCATCACTATCACCATTTATCTTCTGATTCATACCCCTCTTCATCGACAAAAGGATCCTCCTCGGAGTCGTATCCAGATTTTGCAACATCTTCTTGAAATCCTCTTGTTTCCTGGGTGTACTACTTCCACTGACATTAGATTTGAATGCTGCGTAACTTCCGGGTGCCTTCATCAATTCCGCCAAACCATCAGCAATATATTTCTTGATTCTTTCTCGTTCGTCTTTAACAGATTTGGATGCTGGAGATGGATTGGTTTCTTGTTCTTCGAGAAGATCTTGTCCGGCGTTGGTTATCACATTATTTGTTGCTTCCATTATTTGTTTATTTGACAATTGAGGCCGACGTTTGCGAATTAATTTGCCCGCGTATAAACGGATATCGCGAACTGTCGAACACGGACATAAATGACCACGTTGATTACTTGATTCGTAAACCGATCGTATGTAACTTTGCATTGTGAAAGATTGCAAATGTTTTCAAAGCTCACTTGAGAAAATTTTAGAAAAATTCGGTAAATTAGAAGAGTAACTGTTGTTCACTGGTCGATATTTCACTCGGAATGATATTTCGATAATGATTGAGTTTCTTAAATTTGTGTGGGTCAATGTTCAAATTTTATAGTTAGGTAAATAAATCTTTTGAGGGAGGGGATGGAGAAGTACCATTAGTGATAAAAGAACTATAATGTTGTTATTGTTTGTATAACTATTACGGATATCTTAAAGCAGGTAAATAAATTTCTAAACTGAATGAAATTCAAATATGTTATTGAAAATATTTCTAAATATTTGGGGTGTACATCAAATCTTAAAACTTGTTAATTAATTATTCAATTAGTGACTCTGCATAACCATTATTAATAGCTATTTGTTTAATTGTGTTAATTTCTTTGTCATATGCTAAATCTGAAAGAGAAATGTTTATGGCACGGAAAATCATTTAATTAAATGCGGCTAATTTTTGTTTTTATGGATGGTTAGATAAATTAGGAATTATACAATATGAAAAAGTTGAATTTCTTTTTTTTAAATGTCAAAGGATAAGTTTTGGTTATTTGCTCTTGATATTGAAACATCAAGAAATATAATAAAAAAACATTTGTTAAGTTGCGTGAAGATGTTCAAAATTTAAAATTAAACACTTTGACCTTTCTTCACAAATACATCTGGCAAAAATATATTTGTGAAGAAAGGTCAAAGTGTTTAATTTTTTAATTAGGAATTTAATAATATCGTCCGTTTTTATTTCTTAAATTAAATCAAGAAATATTAGAGCAAACCAAATGTGAAGAACCTAGATAAACGTTTCTGTGCTTAATTAGGGATGAAATTATCGCACGTGGAACACGAAATGTCAGTTAGTTCAACCCACACGAAGTTTTACTTTACGCACGATTATGGCTCAATTGCATGAGGAATAGGCACGCAGTAGGTTCGCACGTCGTCAACAAATAATGACGAGGGCTAAATAATACGATTTGTTGCCAATATTAGGGATGCCACGTGTCTAGCACACAAAAATTACTAAATCTATTCTATGCTTTTTT
>JASKGN010014797.1:0-10477 GCA_030556245.1 Falagria sp. GC000072 | reverse complement strand
TTGTATATAATTCTATACAATTGTGGGTATGGAGCTTTACCTTGGACTGTCATGGCAGAAGTTTTCCCACCGGATGTTAAGAGTATTGCGTCTTCTTTGACTGCTGCGACTTGTTGGTTCTTTTCTTTCATTTTAACGAAGTTCTTTACTGAAGTTTCTGCAGAGATTGGTATGGGTGGTTCGTTCTGGTTGTTCGCTGGGTTTAATTTATTATCGATTGTTTTTGTTTTGACTTATGTGCCTGAAACTAAAGGGAAAAGTCAGAAGGAGATTCAACAGATGCTTAGTCGTTGATTTTGTTGTTTTAGAATTAAAATTAAGAAAACAATAGCTTTAAATTAATTTAAGTTTGGTTCCTAGAAGTTGTCGAAGTAATTTGGAACTGTCATTTTTTTAAAATGGAGCTAGTTCCAAGAACAGAGGGCGCACTGCGTCGAATGTCTTGGAACTGACTCCATTTTAAAAAAATGACAGTTCCAAAGTACTTTGACAGGTTGTAGGAACAAAGTGACTGATATGAATGATATTTTTAAAAGGAGAAAATATATGTGTACATGAGAAATGTGAAAATTATTTGTAAATATTATCAAATTAGTTGTTATTTATATAAATTAAAGATTTAAACTAATCAATTATAATAATTAATAAAAACAATGTTGATTAACACAATAATTCCTAACAAATCAATAAAATATTCGTCATATTTTTATAAATTATCTATGCATTTGTCATAAACTTAATTTACTATCAATATAAACTACACTAGTGCTTCTTAAACAATAAATCAACTCTTTAAACTTATTTAAACTTCACTAAAATGGAAATAAAAGAAGCAACTGCATTATATTGGAGAAGAAGTTTCCGAAAGTTATATATCCACCTATGTATCTACACCGGTAAGAATTTTAAACTCAAACAACTAAACGAACTAAACTCTAAAATTTTTTAGCAAATTTATTATCAGTCCTAGTAGGAATCATAATATCCTGGAACTTAAATTGTAATCTACAAGAAAACTGTAACAAAGCTTGGTATTCATCCTTACTACCCCTATCCGCAAGCCCAATGCCATTAATCTTCTCCTACATAGCATCAAAATTTGGTCGCAAACTCTGCTTATTATTAACATGCTTACCATTACTTTTTTGTGACTTGGTCCTTTCTTGTTCTACATGTACCACACCCCCAAAAACTTATATCCTGGCAAGATTCTTAGCTGGAATTGCACTTGGTGGTCTCACAACAATTCTTCCCTTATACATCCATGAACTTTCAATTTCTGCAAGAAAACAATACTATTCTCATTCCTATCGAGTGTTTATTTCTCTAGGAATTTTCATAAGTTTCTCAACTGAATCTTACACTATTCCCCATGCATTTGTTATAACGTTCCTATTACTTTTTGTTACGATGTATATTACCTTCATGCCTGAAACCCCCCAATACTTAATATCAAGCAAACATGAATTGAAAGCCAAAGCAGTTTTAATTCGACTAAGAAATTCACCATTGATCGATCCAGAATTCAGAGTATTGTGGGAAAAGTATTCGCAAAGTTTGAAATTGGAACTAAAAAACATCCTGAAGATTCCAGGTTCGACCATTGCCACAAATCTCATTACAGTAATACTCAAAGAATGCACAACTGCAAATATAGTTGTGTTCTTTGCAAGAGACATTTTCCAATATGTGAATGTAATCAACCTTCGAATTATACCACCGTGGGAACCTCCTGGAGTTTCAGTTCAAGTTTGTATCCTTGGCGTTACTCAATTCCTCATTGCAAGTGGCTTTTGGTACTGTTTACACTACGACAATGAAAAAGATAATAAAATTATTGTGGGGACTTGTTTCATAGTTGTTTTCATATTCGGTTTGATACCACTTGCATGGTATTTTAAAGTTATCAACAGGGATGTGAATATCATTGGTGATATTTATAAAATTGATGCGAATAATCAAACTGATATTAAAAGTTTATATGAACTTAATAAAAATGTTAATTATAGTAATGTAAATTTAAAAGAGATGAAAGCTGAATTAACTATTGTATCACAGAATGTGAAAGTAACTTGTTGGATACCTCTGTTATCGTTTTGTGTTATTATGAGTTGTCATCATGTTTTAAGTCTTAGAATTGACTCGTTGATTAATGATACCAATGAACAATTGTGGATGAGAGCATTTCATGAGTCTTTTATTTGGATTCTATGGTTTTGTAGCAGTGTTATTTTTAAATCACTCGAAATGGAATTGACTAATAATATTTGGAATTGGTGGATGGTATGTGCATTCGGTTGTTTCCTTGGAATGGCTGTGACTTTTACTTATTTAACTAGTAATAAAAATATTGTGTGATGTAATTAATTATGACTTACTTTATTATTTTTATACACCAATTATAAAAATGTTCGTTATTATTCACTTTAATTGCTTAAATTAGGTTTTGTTTATTCTGACGGCCATTTAAAAACAAAATATTAAAAACAGTGCTGCCAACTTTTATTATAATTTATTAAATTTTTATTTTATTAAAATATAAATAATTTTAATAAACAATACTGTTTTATAATAAATTTATTTTATTATAATTATATTTAAATTATTATATTAATGTAAATTATACAATTTAAAATAAAAATTTAAATGATAATTGAAAATTGGCAACAGTGTTAACACATTTCTTCCTAATTTAATTTACAACAAATAAAAAGTGTTTGCGATATTTAAATATATTTTTAATTTTAACATTAAAATAAAAAGAATATCTTTAATTAAGAATTAGTATTGAAATCTTAAAATTATGCTTTTGAACTTGAACTATCCTCACTCCTCTCTACGTTGATCAGAGTTGATCAGAGTTGATTATCGAACAAACTTCCGGGGTAGAACAAGCGCCATTTTGCATCGAGTGTGGTTTCGTTTCTATAGCACATTTTAATCAATTATTTTAATGTTTATAAACTATTCCTGTTAATATAACAGTATATTATCAAGGAAAGCGGTGAGTGTACAATACCAAAAATTATTTGCTTTTTACTTAGAGATTATTACAATAGTTCTAATAACATTTCCGCTTGCCTCAAAAAGTTATTGTTTTCGTTGCAAATTTCATTCCAAACACGCCTTATCATTACTATTAAAACTAGTAAAGAATTAATTACCTTACTAAACCTACTAATAATCTTTTTAATAAAAAAAACACCAATGACTTGCGCTTTGACGTCAAAAACATTAATAAACATCTATTTTTGGCCCACTATGTTTCATGTCTTTTAAAGACAACTACAACTAGCTTTTGTTTTCAATGTCAATATTTATTTATATGTAAACTGACAGAAGTGTTAGAATTATTGCATTTCCACATTCCTAGTAATATAAATAATTATGGATGTGGATACAGAATCGGTAAGAATAAACAATTTTTAGAGTTGCAATTTATAACGTAGATATTCTGCATAAATAAATTTGGCATCGATTCATGACATATTTAAGATAATAATACATAGTTTTAAAATTACATTTTCTTGCATTACAGCCCAGCCGTTCTCCAAACAATAAGCAAATGAACGACGGAAATAGATCTCCACAACATCATGACCGCCGAGATGATTCACCAAGGGGTGGTCATAAAGTAAAACGAGACAGAAGTCCTAGCAGGACAAGTTATCGTGATGATAGAGATAGGGATCGTAGAAGGGATGATCGGGATAGATACAGAGATAGCAGAAGGTAATTAATTATTTAATTAGGTAATAATTTCAACTACAAATTATCAACATAACCTTTATTTCTTGTTTATTAATTAAATTAGAAGAGTTTCTTAATTAAATGTTTAAATTTGTTAGATCCAGAAGTCGATCACGTTCAGATCGACATTATAAAGTTTCAAGATATTCACGTTCTCGATCGCGTTCATATGGCGGCCGTAGATCGCCTTCACATAGTCCAATGTCAAGCAGAAGACGACATACAGGATCAAGAGACAATCCTAAACCATCGAGTTGTCTTGGTGTGTTCGGCCTAAGTGTATACACCACTGAAGTGGAGTTATATCATATATTTTCTAAGTATGGACCTGTTGAACGAGTACAAGTTGTCATTGATGCTAAGGTATTGTAATTTTTGATTTCAAATTTAACAAATTAATTGAATTATTTAATATTTCTTAGACTGGTAAGTCACGTGGATTCTCCTTTGTCTATTTTGACAATACAGAAGATGCCAAAGTCGCCAAAGAGGAATGTAGTGGAATGAAAATTGATGGGAAGAGTATTCGAGTGGATTATTCTATAACACAGCGAGCTCATACACCTACACCTGGGATTTATATGGGGAAACCAACATAGTAAGTTGATTTATTGATTATTTTATGTTATCGTTGAGTTGTTGATTAGATAAGGCCAAATTTATTGTGATATTCAAGGTTAATATATAAATTCCTGAGTATCACATTATTTTTGGTAGATTAAAATTGAAAATTGCAAGGGAATTAGAATAAAATCTTTGAAGTTATAGGATTTAGTAAAGGCTCTCTTGTACACTTCATTTGTTTTATGTTTGGGATTGTTTACGCATGTGCAGACTTCATTTGTTTTATACGCATGCGCAGTTTGATATTTTTCAAACTTTTAATTTCAAGGAGAATAAAGTTTTCTTTGATTTTTATTCTATTCTAATATATAATTTTTTTAGCAATGAAAGAGAACGAGATCGTGATCATAACAGCAGTCGAAAATATCGGAGATCACCATCTCCACATTACCGTCGTCGACGTTATGATCGTTCCCGCTCACGTTCCTATTCACCACGTAAGTGTTAAAACATTGTTTCTTTATGTCCCTAGTCTTTTACGCAAATAACTTGATAAATAATAACGTAATTATTGCAATAATTACATAATTTATAAAGTAAAAGATAAATGGAAATCAGCAATCTGAATAATCTGGACATTTTCAAATAATAACAAATGAAACTTCAACAAAACTACAAGAAACATTTAATTTAATTCCAAAAAAGAAAAATTAAAAATTCAAATTCAGTTTTAACCTGTCAGCAGCACATCTCTGGTGCACGTACATTCTGATTTGCTAAATCAGCACTTTTGATTTAATTATTTTTAATACCTGTTGTTGTCTTAATCCTGCAGGGTATTAACTCACACACACTACTACGTTCTCTGTCGTTCGTTCGATTCGTTGGGGCGTTGCACTCAGTCAGTTTGAGACACTTAGTTCTCAATTATCTAATGAGTAAACAATTTACATTGAGTCGAGAACAAATTTTCTCCCCCTGTTGTATTGTTTATGTACAATAGAAATTTACAAAAGCGAAAAGCATTCTGACGCGATGTGGACGCTGGGCTTTCATAAACAATTGCTGCTTTCTTACTACTACCTTTGGTTTCATTTCTTATTTTGGTTTTGACCGCCGCGGCGCCACATTGCATTCCGTCGTCATCGTCGTATCCAGCTTCTCATTGTTAGATTGCACCAATCGACAAACAATTCAATTTATTATTAATTACTTACTTAAATTAAAAACCTTTACTATTTAACAAACTATTATAGATCAACAAGAAATATATATACAACCAATTCAATGAGTAATTGTGGTTTTGTGTGTACTTTTGTTTCATTGTTTTGTTAAACTTTACAAATGCAATTTGTAAAACGAAAGGATTCAATCGAAACATTTGAAAAAAATCATTTTGCATTCGTAATGTTTGAACTTTGTAATAATTCATGTTTGCTGTTGTTCAAAAACACTTTCGCTCAATGAAATGAAATTCAAACCACGCAGCAGCAAATGTTAATTATGTTAATCGATTCTTAGTGGTATACATACATAAGTTTATTTTGTGAATAATATCTCTACAAGTAAAATATAAATATAGGATATTATGTTGAAAATATACTAACTAATTAGGTAACGTATGCAAATAAACATGAACACATTTGGCACTAATAATTGTTTTTCGTTTGTTTTTGGAAAAGGGTTAAGAAAACGAGGTATTGGATGAAGTAGATTATTCTCTGAAGGTAGTGTCACACAATGAATGAAAAAATGACTGATGCTCTTGCTCGGCTCTTTCTCTCAAAGCTGAGAGCGAACGTGAGCAAGTTGCAAGAAGAAAACTTCTCTCAATAAGAAAAAAATCATTCGCAACTCTTGAAGAACACACAATCGTAAGAAAAATCAATCGCAAGACTCTTCAAGTCTCTCGGCCCTCAGAATTTACAATCACAATCAATATCAATTAAACAAACGAACAACACACTAAAAGGTTCAGAAGAATATCTACCGTTCAAGCAAGTAGACAAGAAGATACACAGTGTTTATATGAAGAAAGCACGAAATTTATTATGACAGATTCTTTTGTTTTTACTGATTTTTTTTTGTTTTATGACTTTCATATTATTATAATTCTAACTTTGTAAGAATGTAATACATATGTACGTACATTTGCAGTTTCTAGCTTCTATATTCATACCTCAATTTGATGTTAACCCGTTTATCTTTCCACGGATATTTTTTAAACATTAAATTACCTGTTTCACTTTTTACACCTTATCAATCATCCAATCATTCGTTTTCCTCCAATTTACAACGATGTTAAGCTGTAATTATCCTTGACTTGTATCAATTATTGTAAATTATTGTATTTTCAGCCAAGCGAATCAGGAATTTTTGAAGAATATCAGAAAAGCACGTTTATTTCATATTATACTTATAAAAATGAACAAAGTGTTTAATAAATATGACACGTTTAATTTGTTTATCGTTTTCTTTCAAATTGTATATAAACTCTGTTCATTTTGCATCTAAATTTATAATTAGCGACTTCAAGAATTTTAATACTTCAAGATGCTTCGAATCATTGGAATTGTGTTCTGCCTCTTCTTCATTTCTTTGGTGAGTTAATTTATCCAATTCTTTTCTTTTTTATAAACTTTTAAAAGTTTTTTTTTTGCTAAATTTAAAACAAAATGCAATTTTGTTTGTATATAACCTCAAATTTTTTGATTTTAAAATTTATTAATATTTTAATTGATTAATTAGGTAAATGCAGATTATATTAAACAAGCCAAGAGTAACACTTTAAAAGAAGAATGTATGAAAGGAATTTTTGATCCAAGCGTACACATAATGCAAGTTTTAGCCCATTACAATCAATCTTTGCAAAATTCTCTCGATAAAGAAGCCACAACATTATTAGCAAAATTAAATCAATATATTCCCACTGATGCAGAAAAAACTAAAATTAAGTACTGCGTAGATGAAAGAAATAAAAAATGTGTCACAATTTGTGCTAATACCATTGCGAAAATCCAACAATTAGATAAAGAAATCAATGCATTGATTACGAGTTGCAAAGGATGTCAAACAGGTGAAAGTTTCAGCAGCACTAAATATCTATTCAATTTCTGTAATATTTTTAATTGCAAAATTGGAGGAATTAAAGTTAATAATGGTAAACGTGGAAAGGATGGAAGTAGCAATGAAAATGATAAGAAACATGACAAGACTCTAAAACTTGTTAGAAACAAAAGCAGCGATGAGAGTTCGAATAGTAAAAAAGATAAAGATAACAAATCTAATTTAGGTAAAAGGAAGATAGGACATAAACGTATTGTTGATGCTATTTCAAAATTAGTTGAGCCTGAGAATAAGGGTATTGCACAAGGGAAAAGAACTCGTCGTGATAATAGAATTGTTTTTAACAATGGAATAAAGGATCATAATCAACAAAATCTGAGGATGAATTTGCAACATCCACTTTGCCAGAAACTCGAATATGAATTTAAGAAAATCTATGATCCTAAGAAACAAACTTGCAGTTCAGGTTTCAACGAAAGCATTTGCACTAAATATCAAGAAAATGTCGAAGCTATTGGTGAATTGATTCCTGATATTTTAACTAGCATTGGTAATTGTATTGATGGTATTACAAAGGAAATCTATGCAAGCAATTCTGCTAATGATTTAACTGCTTCCGCTTGTAAATAATTGAATTATTATTTTCAGAATTAAATTTTATTTAACATGGCTTTGAATATGGTAATTCTTATTAATTCATTTATATATTATTATACAATTTTATTCAATATAATTTGACTTTGTCTTTATTCCAATAAAATTAAAAAATGTTCTTTCCAAATAAATAAATTCAAATAAATTTAAAATATAAATTCAAATCAATTGTTTCAATACCAACTTAAAATTCAAAACAGAAAAGTCACTAAATAACTAAATCCACAAACACATAGAAACAAACCAAATTGACAGCATTCACAGTTGGTAGCACTATTCGCGAACGGTGGAAATGTCGCCAGTTGGGCACACATTGCGTCCTCCACATGTGTGAATTTTCGCAAATAGTTTTTTATAGCGTAATGTACGTTAGTTGAAGTGTTGCCGCGTCAGTTAATGAACGCGGTGCGATGCAAGTTAAGATATTTGAACGCTATCATCCAGTGATAAACACCGCGGGAACGTTGTGATCGAGAGCAAAAGACGTCGACGCATTGCCCCCCGAACGTCTCTGAAGGTCGTGCTGCGCAAGTGTGTGCGTCGAGTTCAGGGCGTCCGGCGACACCAGCAGAATTCGCATTAGATTGGATCGAAACGTCGCGACGATGTGACCCTTACTTATTAGCATTACCTTTGGAAACTATTGAATGATCTATTTAAGGTGAGATTGTGTTAAGCAACTTGCTTAGGTCAACAACAATACACCTACACATATGTAGTTTGTGTGCACACCGACGTGGAAAACGAGTTGTGAACCTAACCCAAAACCCACCCACAAACACCTGCTTTTGTTAATCGAGCGTAATTCGCGTGTGGTGCTTGTGATTCGCACGAGGTGCAGGTGGCTTCTTGAAGTTGGATTAATCTTTTGTTTTTTAGGTTTGGCTTTGAGACTTTCTGTCATTTTTCGAAGCAAATCAATTGCTTATGATTTTGCATATCGTGAATGTATTGATTTTGAATGGAGGAAATTTAATCTCTTGTTTAAGTTGTATTAAAAGAAAAGTTTGGAAAACTATGGAGATCACGACGACAACTACATCGACATATTCTTTCTTCCAGACCTGCACTAGTTAGTAGTTTAGTTGTGCTACAATGTGCACATTCGTATACATAAATAGATTCTTCTTATTTATAGATTAGCTGGTCGAATTTGTGTGTGATATGTCTCTCTCACTGACCACCGGCTATTCTAATTTTCTACACAACTTTTTTTATCAATTTAAAAATTATTGCTTAATATTTTCATTCATTTAATTTATATTTCTCGATAAGATTTGTTTTACGAGTTAAACTTCTCTGTATATCAAATTATTCATAAAATATCACTCGTAATCAATATTTTTCAATTTTTATAACTTAAAAGTAATGACTCATAATATGCTTTGCTTGAATTAAGCTTTCTTAAGTTAATTGTTGTGATTGTTTTGTAATTTTTTGTATAAATTGTATTGTTAATTATATATGTGGTGTTTGTCCAGGTGTGGTGGGATAATATTTGGAGGACGGCTGCCTCACGTCACTCCCATCCCTGTCGATCGTGATGGACTCCGGTGGCGGACGAAGACGGGCGCCGTCTAAGTCGTCCGCCGAAGATCAAGCACTTGACTTGATTGCTAAAGAGGTAAAACAAAAGATTCAATGTTTTTAAAATAAGTTTAAACTTTAAAATAAAAGGGGATGGAAAATATGTAAAATGTGTACATAGACAGGCGGATGTTTTGAGGGGATTCATGTTTGCTTATTTTTAACTTGTCGATTTGTCATTGCTTCGCTTTCGGCCGGAAAACGGATGGGAAATGGGGAGATATTTGAAACTTTTGTAGACAGAGTAGGTTTAAAGAGATTGTCGATCTTTTTATAGGATTATTTCAATGGGGATATATTTAAGAATAGAATAGGAAGTGGTTTTAGTGAAGCTTTTTGATTTTGGTACATCCCTGATACTTAGGGAGTGAGTTTAGTTAAATTACGACGGAAGGAAGTCTTACTTTAGCTTCATTTTTTTTTCGGTTGAATTTCTCTTGGTAATTATTCAGTTTCCTTTGCTTTTGCTTTATATAATATATAATAAGCATGTTGTAATGCAAATTAAGAGATAACAGAATGGTATAATTATCATTTCAAAAGTTTTTTGTATCATCCACGTGTATACTATCCTTTTCAAAAGTTTTGAGCTCTCAATTTGAATGCTTATTACATTACGTTGCATCTTTCCTTTATTTTTAACTTTAAAAATTTATAGTTATTATTCTAATAATAATTTTGAAAATTGTAAGTAAGAAAATGAGTCTATTTATTAATATAAATATATCAGTGAATAAACTTTTAAAATATTCGCATTATCTTTCGAGATATTGTATTACTACGTTTCAATTAATTACACGAAAACTAATTAAAGTTCAGACTTGAAATTTTGGGATGCTATACAGAACAATACTAT
>JASKGN010014752.1:0-10503 GCA_030556245.1 Falagria sp. GC000072 | reverse complement strand
TTTGTACACCTTTTTAAATTTATTTTTATTTCGTTTGACACAGGACACAGCAGCGATTTTGAGGCGGGCCCCTGAACTAAATGACGGTTGACTAACTATTATGATATATAAACAAGGGTAGCGGGAATCAATGAAAATTTTGCTGATTGAATGTTAAATCGCTATTTAGTGTTACTCAAACAAAATTTTAAAGAAAAACCAACTGAGTTTTATGAACGGGTTTTAAATATCTTTAATATTATTTGCAACCATCTAGATTGTAATGTGGAAGCCGAGAATAAAAGAAACATAAAAAATACTTTTTTCTGAAATCGGCACTAAAGTTCGATTTCAATGCCGATTTCGTAGCAGAAATCCGCATTAAAATTGCTTTTCTATGCCTAGGCATTAAAGTTGCGAAACAATAAATATCACTTGTCACTCCCAGGAATAGGATGTAACTTGGATAAGTGAAATTGGAACAATATTAAGCAAATGATAAAATAATAAAATATTAAATATGTATGAAATCTGTATTTGCCGATACAGGCATTAAAATATTAATATGTTGGAATCCGACTCGAGGGAATATCGAAAGGAAAACAACAGCAGTATTAAATTGTATTGAAAACGAAGAATTAAAAATAATGAACGATGATAACTATAACATTTTTGTAGATACCTGAAAATAGGTTCTTGATTAGTTTGTCAATTTATTAAATGAATTTTTCAAAAACGTTTAAAGCAAGAATAGATAAAAATGGTTAGTAATTTTTCATATTGGCAAATTTCATTACTGAAATGCCTATAATATTGAAAATTTTATTTTAACGTCAACTTCGAAATTAACAGCGACGTGACGTTTTATATTTCAAGCTTTTCTGTCAATAAAATCGAATGAAATAAATTAATTATGAAGTTTATATTTTTCATATTGTTTTAGTCACAGTGAAAAATGAGTAGGGAATTAGTAGCTGAAGCAATAAAATTATTTTACACATTGTTCCATTACTTCGGCTACACTGTCATGTATTACATCATTCACGTTCTTTGGGGAAAACCGCAACTTTATTGGAACGAAAAAAATGTGAAGCAAGGTCCACCTATACCAATACTTGGTGATAATTTAAGAACTTTCTTAATGAAGGAATCAATGCTTGAAATGGTTGAATCAATCTACAATCGTTATGCAGATGTTAGGTATTATGTTTCAACAATATCTTTTTTTATTTTTCATTCTCCTTAAGTAATATCAAAATTTAAAATTAGATATGTTGGAATGTACCAAGCAACAGTTCCGATTTTAATGTTGCGCGATCCAAATTTAATCAAACAAATTACGGAAAAGGACTTTAATAACTTTGTAAACCACCGTCAATTCAATTTATACGTTAGCAATATGTCAACAAGCGTAGATCCTTTCTGGGGAAGGATATTATTTACATTGAAAAGCGAGAAGTGGAGGGAATCGAGAGCGCATCTCAATGTAACTTTTGAGAGATTACCTGAAATGTTTACATTAATGAATCAGTCTGCTCAACAATATGTGCAATTTTATTTGAATCAAAGAGAAGATCTCATTGAGGTGGAACTAAAAGATTCGTTTACACGATTTGCTACTGACGCCATTGCAAGTTGTGCATTTGGGGAAAGAGTTGACTCTTTGTCAAATCCAAAGAATGATTTCTATATGAACAGTAAGAAACTAACAAATTTCAATGGGATTTTAACAAATTTGAAATTTTTAGTAACTGTAATTGCACCGAAGCTCTCCAAAGTAAGACTAATTTTAATAACATTATAATTTAACTTCTTGTTCGCATGATTTTTTTGTCTTAGGTTTTAAAGATAAGTATATTCCCTCGGAAAACAACCAAGTTTTTCGTATCATTAATAAAAGAAAAAATTAAAGCCCATGAAAAATATACTAGATGTACCCCTGACCTTATAACTTTATTAATGCGATCCGGAAAGTTAGTTGAAATGTCTGAAAATGACATTGCCGCTCATGTTTTAATGTTTTTCTTTGCTGGGTTTGAAACAATTTCTACAGTAATGGCATTCCTGTGTTATGAACTAACGATTAATCCCGATGTTCAAAGCAAACTTCAAACGGAAATAGATAATATGGGATGTGCCCAATTAACATATGATTCGTTAAACAAAATGGAATATTTGGATATGGTAGTTAAAGAAAGCTTACGAAAGAATCCACCTGTTATTGTAACTGATAGATGTTGTACTAAAAACTATATCATTCAAATCGAGACACCAGAAGAGTCACAGGTTCACTTAAGGGTTGGAGATGTTGTTTGGATACCTATTGTTGCAATACATCATGATGAAAAGTATTTTCCAAATGCAATGAAGTTTGACCCGGAGCGATTTTCGCCACAAAACGAATCAAAAATTAAAGATTGCACTTATATACCGTTTGGAAATGGACCCAGGAGTTGCATTGGACCTGTTTTTGCTATCATGGAAATAAAAACTTTGATATTCCATATTTTGCGTAATTTCGAACTTGTCCTTATTGATAGAACTACAGTTCCCATAATTTACGCCAAAAATCAATTTAGTCCTTATATTGAAGGTGGATTTTGGGTTGGATTAAAACCAAGACACAAGGTAAGAAATTACATGTCTTGTCCTTGTTAATAAATTGTTATACATATTAATTTATTCCAAATCATGGCGCACAACTGTATTTTTTGTATGAGAAACACAAGTACAAACTAAATATAAATCTAAGCTTCAGTAATAATGACTTTATTGAATTTATAATCATGCATTTTTTCTATGATCATAATTAGAAGTTTTTTATATACAAAAAAAATTCCATCTATGGAACTACTTAAAAACGTATTTACAAAAAAGAATCAAAAATCAATACAAAAAAATGAAAATATAAAAAAATCAGTACAATAACATGATAATAATCAATATATGAATAACAATTTATCTTCCGAAACAATATACATTGCAAAAGCAAATTACATTTGCCTAAGTTTTATCAGGGGACTGATTGAGAATACTCAGCTCAATATTTTCCATGGCTTCATTGTCTACAATACCGTTAATGACATCCGAAGAAGATGCAGTCATTTCAATTCCTACATCATCCGCACTACTATCACATGTTGTATCATCTAATTCTCTGTCCGCTGTTATCATTGATAAATGGCTATCACAATTATTACGTAGTGGAGACTGCGATTCATTTGGACAAGTATATTCGGGTTCGTTAGCTTCGGGTGTTGGTAATGGAACATACACTCTCTTTCCACTAGCTTCTGTTCTTTCGGTATCTCTTGTGCTGGGAGTGCATTCGATGCGTTCACTGGGATACATAGTACTCTTGGTGTAAATTTGAATAGGTCGCTGGAAACCTTTTGAGTGATGTTGTGGGAAAGCTAAAATTTCACTTTTTGCAAAGCCTACTTCAGGGGAAAGCAAATATTGTGTAAAATTTTCGGGAAAAAACTGAATGGTGTTGTAATTTTTAAAGATAGTCTCCTAAACAGATAAAAATGATATTAGTTCTTTACAAATGAAAATAAATAAAATCTACTTACAGTAAGTTTTTTCTTCGTTTTATAACTTGCCCAACTTTGTGGTTCGAGAATTAGTTTTCCACCTGGTCGTAATTGCGCATACATCCGCCTGAAAGCATGTTTAATACCTTTGTCTCCCCAATTTAAGTGAATCCATTTTGTGATGCTTAGGCATAATATAACATCAAATTGGGGTTGCTCTGCATTTAAAAGCGCATCATTTTCAAGAACGTAATTTCCCTGCAATAATAATTATTAATATTAATACTCGCAATATTGATAAGTTATAAAGTTATATTCACCTGAACAAACGTAACGTTATGTGGAAATCCTTGTCCCGTCCTATTGTCATTGAAGCCTGGAATATCAATAGGCCCATATAATATAGGCATAGATATGGGGAAAAACTCACTACTTTTTTGCTTGCACGCCGCCTTCGAATTTGGCGGGTTCAGAGGTTTATTTGGACTGCTAGTGTCCGGAGTTAATTCGCTATTGCGAATATAATTGGGCGACAAGGAATCCCCATTATTTGCACTGCTCACGTAATGCTTGATATTTTTTCGCGCAATACTTATAAGATTCTTATCGATGTCTATGCCAACTATACTGCGAGCACCAAAGTCTCTCGCAATTGAAAGTGTGATGTGGCCTATGTTACATCCAATGTCGAGAATATCCTTGCCCTCAAATAGTTCCCGATTGGGTATAAAGCATTTGAGCCGAGCATCCACATCATGTGGCCCATTTCTATATCCATAATATCTATAAAGAAACAATTTTATTACATATATCAAGAATTTCATTATAAATATATATGTTAAAGATTAATGGTAGTTATATAATATAAAATATTACCTGTTATAATTGCCATATTGGTATTGCTTATCCTTTTCCTTGAATTTTGGCATGACTAGTACAGCATTTTTATTTTGATTTCTATGCTTATGTTGCCACTGATTTCTGTTATTATTTCGTTTCAACCATGCTCCTGGTTGTGGTACCACAGGACTGACGATCTTGTCCATTGCATACTTTAATTTCTTAACACTTTCCTTATGGTCTTCACTCTTTCTTTTTGCCTTATCCTTTTTAGGAGAGATAGTAAAATCCAATTGTAAATCTTTGCTTTCTTTAATTACAGGATTTTCTTTTGTTGTACTCGTACTACAAGTGCCTTCTGGTATTTTTGCACAATCTTTACTGGCTTCTGGTGTCTCTGCTTCATTAACATTCATATCACTATCTGAGTAAAGAGTGCCCGATGTTGTACGCCGCTTTCGAGGCTTCTTTTTGCGACCCTTCTTAATCGGTGAGCATAATTGTTGCTCATATTCTGCATCATCAGCACAATCAATTAAATTTAAAGGATCATTTATATTTGGTGGAATAATAACCTCCACTTGACCCCTACGTCTTGGAGGTGTGGGAATTGGAGAAGATTTTGGTGTAACAGCATTCATAGCACGATTTATCTCTTCATCTTGCAAACTGTTGAGATTTAAGGGATCATTAATATTACCACCAAGTAAAAATTTAGTGGGCAACACAGGTTTAAATGTTTTTATTTTACCCACACCTCCCCCAGAAAAACTCTTCGAACGTTTTCGACTCTTGATGAACTTTTTCTGCCCATTTGAAAGAAAGTTCGAGCCTCGCTTATGAGATTTATGAGGCTTTATAGCCTCCGTTAACGTAGACATAATTATTTAGAAATCTGAAAAAATAATAAAGTTTATATAAAGACATGACATAAATTGTATAAGGGGTATAAAGAAATTTGTTTAGCTTCTAAGCAATTATTTATAAATACCACCCGCAAACAAATTCGAAATAAATTCATAATGAACACGCATTGTTTGTCAACTAGGATTGGTTCTCAGTTTTATGGGCGCATGCGTATTTCTTACACATCCCAAACGCTAGCAACCCAAATTAATTACTTCGTTACTACACTTTTAACGATGAATATCTAATAATCCAGCAAATAAATCAAGTTTTACTTACCAAATTCGTAATCTACACTCAAAACACATTCAATTAATTCGGTTAATAAACCGCTCGTCCCTTGAAAACCGCCCCAAATTCGAGGAAATCTGCCAACGACTTCTCTGTACCGAGTCACACGGACGACTGTAAATCGTTGCCTCAACGAAGCGACCGCCATTTTCGCTGTACAGCGGTGTTGTCAAATTGTTCAAGCACATAGAGGATATCTTGAAGCATGCGCAAAAGTTATCTAATAACTCAATTTGTTGATTTTTACATGTTTTTACAAGTGCAAATAAGAACTACCTAAAGTTAATAAACATGATAATGATATCAAGTTAATTGAATGTAGTATAATATGTAATTTTAAAGATGTAGGTAATAAATTGTTATCTAGAAAATCCTAGCAAATATTATAAGCCGTAATAAACCGCGCGTTTTTAAAATGGAACAATTTACACGAAAATAACAATGGCAACACACGAAACGTTGATAAACGCATTTGCTTTTAAACCTCTGCACGCGAAAGTTAACAGCATCTTGATCTAGACAAAGTAAAAACAGGTTCAGTAAAGTTACGTGCATTGCTGTATAGTGTATTACAACAAACTTTGTAGCGTTTTCTTTAGGCTTGTAACTTTTCTAACATATTGATTGAACCTGAATAAATCTTTCGTAATTTGTAGGTAGCTATTTTAGTAATTTAAATTGTATATGTATATTAAGGCGCGCATAATATATGTATAAGGTTATAAATTTGTTTTTTTTTTTAAAATTAAATTGTAATTTATACATTTTTGAGAATATTTGCTATAGGAATTAGATCATACTTAAAGGCTTATATGACTATGAAATCCCTATAATTTAATGATTTAAATATGTAAAATTCATTTGATATTATTGTAATAATTCGAAGATATTTCACTATCAGGAGAGGAGCAGAAGAAATTTTCTAGCATAAAAATTTCTCGAATGAAATAACATGAATAAACATTTAACATTTATGAAAGAAAACAATTGCCATATTAAAAAATTCAATTAATTTATTTAAATAAACATTGTAGTTTTAATATAGAAAAAAACATTTACTCTTATCAGTAATACTCTGAAATCAATAATAATCTAACTGATGAACAAAAGAAACGATAAAAAGAAACAAATGTAAATTCAATGCGTGAACAATAACAAACAGATTTGTATAAATTATTACTAATACTTTTGTGTACTTTTTCCAATCTATCCATCTTATCTCTTGCAAAATATTTGTTAAAACATAACCATGGTGACTTAACAATGAATGAACGATATAACGTAAGTTTTGCTTTTCATCTTTTAACAATCAGTGATATTCCAAACTTACAAGACGAACAGTATTTTAAAGAATACAGTTGCATGAATTAAAAGAATCAGTTTTAATAATGCACTCTGAAGTGTTTTGTGCGGTGACATCTAAAAACAACTAAACAAATAAAATTGAATAGTAATACAAGAATGAATCATTTGTAATAAAGAACGAATAAATGAAAGTCTTGTTTATACAGTTAGACGCTTATCTTATATATATATTTCTGTTTAGCTTTAAAAAAATCAGTCATAAAGATAGAAAATCCCTAGGATTTTATGCAAAATAATTGAGCAAAATTAAGGAAACAAACACATGTATTTCCTGATTTGTGCTCAAATAAATCGCTTATTTATTGTTGTACTTGCTCGGGATTATCTTTTATACTTTTTGGCAAAATTCAACTAACAAACGAGCTGAACGACAAAGATATAAAATTAAATTAATAAATATATTAGGAAATTGTACATAGAACGAATGGCATGAATTTGCCTGCGCTCACTTTCAGTAATATTCGACAATTGTCGTAGATATTACCTGGTAAAATCCAGTTTCCACCAGGGGTCACTTTACTCATTCGTAGATAATAAAATAATAATGTTAATAAGAATAATACAAAATATATCAATTTATAATAGTGCTATTAGTTTTTCTTCACTTTTAGATTAATTGTTAAATTCAATATATTACTCTTATCAGCCGCTATAGGGCACACTGAGTCTCATCTTTCACGATACCATCGTCCACGTGGCTTCCGCAGCACTCGTGGCGATTTTGGTGAAGCCGGCATACGTCGCGCTCGTTTTACACCATTCGATCGTCCTCTAGGAGGAGAAGAACTACTCCTCAATCGACGATTGTTTTTCGTCAAAGTTGTTTCTTCTTCCTCAGTACTAAATTCCTTAGCGTGATCTTGATTGGCGTCATTTGTAACTTTTGCTGACAACACCTTTTCAGCGTTTTCCCACTTTTCCAAGTCCACGCTACTACTGTCCACTTCCGAAATTGTAACCCTGTCGTTTTTATCATCACTAACTAGTTTTTTATTTACATTTGCACATTTTTTAAACCCGTTCGAGGGGCAGTCAAGAGTTTTATTTAAAACACTATTCAAATTCGTTTTGCGGATATGATTCTTGGGCCACCCGGTACGATTCTTTTTCTTTTTGCGACCTGGTTTTTTGCCAGGCGAATAACTTCGCCTCGACGCTCCTATCAGTCCTGTTTTACTTTCAATATGCTTATAGTTCTCATAGTCTTCAAGTATTTCAATGGCATTTGATTTACAAGTGAAGTCGAGCTTGTCTTCATCTTCTTGCTGAGTCATCTCTACTTGTTCCAAATCACCAAACGCATTAGAAAGCATGTCATCGATAGATTCGACAACCTTATCGTAGGCATCTTCCTGATCTTGCTTTTCTTCGGATGGACCGCTTTCACATTGCGATTCGGAAGCTTCCGGAATTGCGTCAAGGGTATTGTTCGGACTGCTTTTCCTTTTCTTTCGATGTTGAATAAGACTGCTAAGTATAGCTAAAGTTGATGCATGTTGGCGCGGAGACTTTCGAGGGTTTTTTGATGGAATAAGAATTCCTTTATTTCTCCGTCGCTTCTTCATTACACGTTGCGTGCGATTGTCAGAAACGTGGCTAATTGCAGAATCTTCACTGGCCTTAGAATTCTCATCGACTTCTGGAGCAGGTGATCCTTGAGCAGAGCAATCAGGTGTAGTGGACGAAGGTGTTGAATTGGAACCAGATGAACCATCCGCAAGGAGTTTCTTAATTTGTGTGTATGTCAAAAGACATACTTTTGGATCCAGAGGTGGTATTCGATCCATTTGATAAGGTAACAAAAATGGCTTCCAATAACCTAAACATAAAATATGTTTTAATCTTACGTTTAATTTACATATAATAAAAAGTTCTAATAAATGAATAGGATTTCCATTAGAAAATATAATTATTATGTAATTTCAAATAACTATGTATTATAAATTACCTGAATCACTAAAACACGTGTAATATTCAAGACCCTGATCTTGCCGTGAAAATGTTTCAAACCATGGTTCACTCTTAGGTACCGACTCAAAGGAAAACTGCAATTCTTCCAATGTAAACCGACAATCATCATTCTTCTCTTCAACTTCAATATTATCACAATCAAATGTTTCTGTAGTCAACTCAACTTCATCCTTAGTATCACTAATATCTCCATTTAATTTATTCTTCCGCGTCGTACCCGTATTTGTCCCGCCCGACAACGTACTGCCATGATACCGTAATCGACTGTCAGGAGTCACAAACTTGTAATACTTTTTATTATCTTGAATAAACGCTTCAGCTTGTGTCATTCTTCGGCGCTTTTTGCATTCTGTAAGTCCCGCTTTATCACAACACTCGCCATCATGGTCGCTTTGTTCGTTCTCAGTGTCTGTCTCACTAGATATCACAATACTATCTCCAGGATGCGTAGATACTGTGGTGTCTCGACAATCATTGTCGATATCATCTTCGCTACTGGAATCGTCCTTTTTAGGGAAAAGGAAGTTTTCCGCTTCATTGTTAAGTTGTCGTAACTCAGACGTTGGAATTCGGCGAAATTTAACGAGTAGAGACTTTTCACTTTCAAATTGTTCATCTGAAGGCTCAATTTGTTCGATAATGGATGTTTTCTTGATTTCGACGGTATCCTTAGGATAAGCGCTGCTTCTAAGCTTTGGAGTCATCTCAACTTTGTAATATCCTTTGCTTTCTGTATGAAGACCAGTCTCTTCAAAGAAAGAGTTTCGTTTTTGACGCAGACAGGCTCGTTTTGGTCTTCCGGAACTCCAGGTATCCGATTCTTTCTGTTAATAAAACTTACATATTAATATTTTTCTATTTTAAATTGTTCGAATGCTTACCAATTGTGTATTTCTATATGCAGACCTCAATTCTCTTGATTCCCTGACTTCTCTAGCACCTTCAGGCTTCACTTGTTCCTCCTGCTCTTGAGCAGTTAACCCAATATATGTCATGTTAGGTTTTCGCACACGTAACCGATGACCGGACTCACTTCCGGTAGGCGAAACAGGAACGTTCTTCACTTTATTCACATTACAATCATTAATTGAAGACGTTCTTGTCCTTGGCATCTTGTGCAATAAACGTGGAGATTGTTTTGAACTTTCTACGGCTCCATTACAATTAATTTCTGTAAGAATAATTATTGTAACTATTTATGACAGATTACTAGAGCCCGGAACTTAGGCAAAATGCCATCAAATACTTATATTAGGCGTTATAGGCATTATTTGCCTATTTCTAACATCTGGTTTTATATTGCCTTTTTTTTCAGAAATCGAGAGACGTTTTATTGAATAATTGAGATTTTATTAGTACAATGTGTTGAAAACAAACGCACATGGCGTATGTATATTAGGTTGATTTATTATTCCTCCCATTGAAAATCCAGTTTTTAAATTTGATCTTCACTAGTTGTAATAAAATAGATATATTTTATTAGGTATTGAAATTTACTAGATGTTTCGCAGCTTTAAAATATAATTTAGTAAATGGTTGCAATCTTTCGACATTTGAATTGTCTCCAATGTGCACAGCATGTAAATATTTGACCGTTTTACGGTTAATGTATATG
>JASKGN010014751.1:0-10067 GCA_030556245.1 Falagria sp. GC000072 | reverse complement strand
GGGGGACGTTTTTCAAATTCTGTTCGTCGGCCGTCTTCAATGCTGTCAGCTTGATTTGGAAAACTGCCTCGTTCGGGGTGCACTTGGCGTCTTTCCACGTGTGTCCCCATTTGCAAACGCACTTGAAGCCTCCGACTGTGTTCAAACATGCTTCGCCTTCGCTTTTCCTACAGGTATGAGTACCCCGTGCACATTCATCAACATCGACGCAAATGCCATATCTCGAATCCCACACGTAACCCGTTTTGGGGCATGTACAGGTCACATTCCAATGGTTTAATATTGCTTCGGTGAAGTCGAGGTTTTCAGACCGATTGAATATGCAACGCTGATCGGTTCCAGGAGACGTTGCGGAATAGCAAGGATTAGAATCGCGTAGTTTCCAACATTCAGCAGCAATCATCATGTGGCGTTGTTCGCAGCAAGGATCCGGACAGAAGCTGTACATTGCGCACGCGAATGGCGTATCATCATTAGCTCTATAGTCACGATTCCTTACGCCGTACGTCGGATCTAAACAGTTGGCAAAATTATCGCAGTTTTCTGCAATGTGTCTTAAGTGTTCGACTTCATTCATCGTGTACCTAAAACAAATTTCACTCGTGAGATTCGTTACTGAGAAAATATATTTTAAAAAAAATTCTAACCAGCACATGAAGTAGGAAGCTGTCGTTCGCCATTGGAAACGTTCCAGCGGTCCTTGAAACGGATCAGCTAAGATGTTATCTCTAGTCTTGAGCTTCTGGCATTCTGCATCGACGATGCCAATCTGCTTCTCATTAACGTCTATCTTCCATTGTTGTTCCTGGATGACGATCGATGTATCGTCAGCCCGTCGCAATCCTGCTCCTTGTACACGTTTCCACAAATACTTGATGCAGGCTAAAAATGATTCGTCGCAATATTTATGCACTTCCCAATGGAGACTACGAAGGGGAGGTCGGGGAAATGTTCGATGGTATGTCTTCTGAGCTAATGCGCCATTCAGTTCATATCTACGGTCGTACTCGTTGAACTTGTGTGCCCGCAGATAGTAGGCGATGTCTTTTATAGCTTCCTCAATCCACTCCTGACTGCCAACCCCTTTGAATGGATTCTTTGTCGTCATATTTGTTATTTCCTCTTTTACCTCGCGCATTGCAATGTCGTCCAAAACGGGCAAAATCCGAATTTCTTTAGGTCGCGCGTAAATATCCTCGAAGCGAGTTTTCCCCATTGAATGCATTGGGGAGAACATAAATAGGACCAACACAGTCCACGCCAGTCCATTAGTGGCTTCCATTTTGGCAATAAGGTGTTTCGCCTTTGTTCAAAGCAAATTTCGCTATTAGTTGTCATGAGTGTCATGAGCTTCATATCGGTTGCTAGGAAATTAACTAAAAGCCATTTTTGAATGTAGAAATTCCGATTTGCAAACACAGTTCAGAATATCTCTATTCGTTATGGTTGCGATTTTGAAACCGAGCAACATTTGTTGCTTCCTATCTCAAAGCAGCATCTGCACTTGTACTAATCTTTGACGACACGAACGGTTAATCGACCATCGTTGCTCTGGCCGTCGTTATCGTAACGACGAAACGATTCGAAATCGGGAGTGCCGCATGTAAAACGAGACTCTTACTCTTCTCCTTTCAGGGAAAATCTATGCGGAACGTTTTGGCCAAAGTGTGCAACATCTTTCGACGATGATTCATGTTAATGTCTTCGATCTATGAAAAGGCGAAGAAGGCAATTTGCTGTATCTAGTGGCCATTGTTCGGTATGTTTATTGTCGTGTTTGATGCTTTTAAAGCGTTGGGGTTTTTCAAGATTCCCTGCGTTTATATCGTAACCAAACAGTCTGGAATCGAGCCAGTAGTGCAGTGGGATGTTTGGGGGCGGCATGGCATTTTGATGGGAAGGTCGGAGAGATAAAGAATTAGGGCAAGCGCTCATTCGTCCTAAAACCACAAGCGATTCCAGGTAGCCCTGTAACTGCCAGTAAAGTGTCTCATCTACAATTCCCACTGATAAAGCGCGTCGCAATAAATCCGCCCTTCGATCTATCGGTGTTCAATTCTAATGAAGCATTATATGCATTTTATAGCCGATTTAAAAAGAGAAAATTAAATTAGCCAAACGTCCAAATTAGAAATAAAAAGAATTTATTATCGGGACGAGCACTAAATTGGAACTTGTAAGAAACTGAACTTGGAATAAGTGTCAGTTTACTTTATTACTTTAGGAAATACTCTGGGACATTTTAATGAATGCCAGTATTTATCGGCAAAGATTGTGGTCGACTGGGGGTGTGCTATAAAAGCATTTTGAAGCCAGCTTGCATTACCTTCTAAATATATAATACGGTGCAAGTAACATTAGTGTGGTAAGGTGAATGCAGCCAAAGGGGCTTTATCGATGTCCCGTTTACTTTATGTCAAGATGAAATTGCGTTGACGGCAGATCGTGTTTCTCAAAAGCTCGGAATTACATCGGATGCATTGCCCCAACGACGAACAAGTTCAAAAGACTGATCTTCCATTGAATTACAGATATCGATACTACGTTTTCGAATGTAAGATGTCTATAATTATTATTAGAGCTCTGCATTTATATATAAACTATTTTGCTTAAATTAACATGCATTTTGTAGAAAATTGTTATTCATTTCAATATTTTCTCTCTCTTTGATTCCTTATCAAATAAATGAAGAACAAATAGAAGAAATTATAATGTATTCTAACATTTATCTCTTTGGAATCCTTTGGAACTAGTGTGTATGGAGTTGGAACGTATCCTTGACAACGATTGTTAAATCAATTCGACATTCCTTGCTTGAATTTTCTGCAATCGTGTCAACAGTTTACAATTTTCTATACACGTGTGCATTAGTACTAAAAATGCAGTGTCCAGATTCTGAAGAGTTTTTGAAAACCTCAGACTATTATAAAACATGCGACTTGCCAAAACGATTCGAGTATCCTTCGTGGTTTCATGGCTATGGCGTACATCGAAACCCACAAATTCATCCTTTCTATAAAACAACTTCAAGTGATTATGGACGGTATGGTCTTTCTTGCTTATATCACATATCCAGCACATTTCTTTAGTTAACTAACGTCAACCTAAATGTCATGATTTCACCGACCTTCGTCCTTTCTTCATCTTTTACATACCATGAGCACAACATTTTTTCTGCTGCCACATCAGACTTTGCTACGTGCTTACTTGGCTTTCATGAATATGTAATTTAATTATGTTTTAGACACCCTCCAACTGTGCATACTACACCAACGTGTTTCTTTCCAAAGAATCAGGAATTCTCTTCGTTTCTTGCTCAAACTGGGATGTACAGAAACTATTCTTTGAATACTGGATTAGATCCGCAAATTATTTAATTTCACTAAGTATTTGCGAATACAACACATGGCTAAGTAAATTTTAAAACAACATTTCATCAGGAATTATTGTATAATTACAAATTTAAAAGAAATAAAATTGAGAACTTGAATTGTTACAATTTTAAAGAACTTAATGCTAAAAATTAATCATCAAAATTGGCCATGTTAATGTTTCGGAAATATCTAACATCAATAGTATTTGCATCGGCTAAAGAGTTGTATATTTCTTTAGCTCTGTTAATTAATTCATCGTCAAAAATCCCTTCTAATGTTTCAAAAGTGCAACTAGTAGATTCGCCCTCCACAATTTTGTATAAAAAAGTCACTGAACTATTTTCAGAATTACGCACATGACTCATTTTTTGATACAAAACCAATGGATGATCTAAATACTTCCTTTCAAGCGTCATATGCGTCGATATTATTACATGTGGACAAAGTTTTTCATTCGACAAAAATTTTCGCAATGCACCAAGTATAAGTGCAGTAGATGCCATTCCAGTCGTCCCGCGTCCAAATTCGTCCATAACTACCAACGAAGAATGTTTGGCGTTGTACAAAGCAATTCCCATCTGAAAGTGTGTATGTAGAACATAAAATAATCGTGAATTTTGCATGTGCTAAAAGTTTTACCTGGAAAAGATCAATATAAAAAGCAGACATATTTAGTGCTGCTGATTCCATGGAATGCAAGCGAGAATGAATGCTGTGTATTGGGCCGATGTTTGCTCTAGAAGCTGGAAGATAGCTCCCAATGTGTGCCATGTACACTAGCAACATGGTCTGTTTCAAATATATACTCTTCCCGCTTGAATTCGGTCCTGTAATTATTTTCATTAACGACTTCGATCGTCCAGATGCAAAGTCATTCGGTACAAAGTTCGGATTACTGATTTCCATCAAAGGATGTCGTCCATTTTGAATATCTATTGTATTATCATCGATGAATTTAGGGCGGATGTAATTTCTATCACTTCCAACTTTTGCCATTGACATTAAACTATGTAAAAATTAATTGTTGTTTAAATAGTGATATATAAATGCTGTTAAACTTACGAATCCATGTATACAACGTATTGCAATGGATTGATAATACACTGACTATCATTTACAACAAATCTAGCAATTCTTTGAATTATACGGTTTTGGTGATTTTCTATTTCCATGGGTAGATCACCAAGCTGATTATCCAATTCTAAAATTCCAAAACTTAAGTCTTAAAACTTCAACTAAATATAAAGTATATTTTACCTCGACATAATGCATTTTTATAATGAAAGTCGTCATTCAATTCGAATAGATAATAACATCCAAATACTAATAGCTCGTGTGGATGACAATTTGGTGCCCATTTACGAACACTAATTACATGGCCCATATCAGGAATATATCGCATTGTGCATTCTTCCAAACTACTAGGTAAATGTTTCACAACAGTTTTTGCTGCAGCCAGCAATCGGTTTTTAATTGTAGTATATTTAGCCATCGCTTCGTCCAAATCCTCATCTAGTCCTTCCTTCAACCAAGGACGATCGCCCCATTGACAATTTTCCAAAACCATAGACGATTCAATACAACTTTCCACAATGTACAATTGATCTGTGATCAAATCGCAATACTCTTGGAAAATACGACAATTTGACTTGTATGGTTTGATGTTTTCTTTTATTTGCAGAAGAGCAAATATTGTCTAAAACAAATCAAACAGTTTTAAACCAAATTTATGTTATTTTTAACTCTGGCATTTGTTAATTTATTAGCTCTGTTCGTACATTATACAAAAATTTCCATTGTCGGGCGTTACACTGAGAATATCGAAGTTTTAAAAGAATTCGATCAACATTTGTTACTTTATGGATACATTCATTTAAAGAAGCCACAAGTGTGGATTGACGTGGATCTATTATAAAATCCATAAAATCATAACGTTTATTTAACTCATCAACATTGTTAATGGGGGATTTCATAATTTCCCTAAAAGAAACAATAGACTTTTAATTGACATAGACTTATTTACATCTTATTCAGAATATACCGTAATTTATTCAATGTCATCTTAGATTTACAATGTTGTGATAATAATTTAAACAAACTGACGCCTTCCCGAGAGCTGGCTGATCCACCATATTTAAAAGTTGAATCGTGTTTCGTCTCATTAAAAACATTTAAAGCTTTGAAAGTTGTACTATCGATACATACATGGTCATTCCTAAAAATTATTAATATACCATTACAATCACAAAATAAAGCAACATAAAATGAAATCATACAAAGTTTCTTGTTTTATATCCATGAATATTAAATCATCTCCATCGCTAGTTTTAAATGATCGCCAAGTTTGTTCAAGAAATTTAATAAGAGCTCCCAGGACATGTACTGTTATAACAGATTCTAAATTAACAAGTGTTCCAATATATCGAAATCTTTCTGAATTTTGTAATTCTTTTGGTTGACTTTGTACGCGAAGATTTTCAACTCGGTATTTACATCCTGCATATGCTATAAAAAAAAGAAAATTGTTTAAAGCCGCCCCTGGGCAAAAGCCTATGCTACTTACAATAGTCCTTGCCATCTAATAGAGTCAAATTACTAGGAACTTTTCGCCAATTTACATTAACTGTTGGGTCATAATCATTGTTATTCAATATGTTCATTAAAGCTCCAACAAATGGATCCAAAAGCTTTCCTAATGTGATTACATGCTTCGGTGATAACTCTCGTAGAAACGACTGCGTTAAATTAAAATGTGGTGGTCTATCAATTATTTCCATTATTGTGTATAACTATAACATTTCATAATTAAACATAAAAATATCATTTATTTAAATACTTAATGCTTAACTTGTTTTTGTGATAGATTATAATAAGATCCAAATACTTTCCCATACTTCCATGTAATAGCAAGGATAATGTTGGAATTATTATGATTCTCCACATCTTGAAGTTCTTCTTCGACGTTACATTCATCCATAACTGCTCTTCGATTATAATAACAATTAAAATTTTGAAAATTTATGTTTAAAGCCAAAATACATACCTCCCTAATGCTCCCTACTTTACGCAAAATTATTACAGAACTCTGCAAAAGAATCTAACCTCAATTTAGGATTTGTTAAATTTTGATAAATTTTATCTCGATTTTATCAAGTTAAATTAGTTTAATAAAGTATAATGAAATATTAAATGGAAAGAAATAATTATCTATATGTAAAAACACAATGGCATTGCGACGAATTTTATTAAGTTTGCATTGTGTAGGAGGATTTATCAAACACTCCAAAGTACAGAGCGTACTTCCAATTTACTCACAAATTAATTATTCTTTTGCTAAGCAATTCCATAAAACTTTGTCTTTCTCCAAAGTGAAGGACATTACAAAATTTGATGCAGATCGCACAAATGAAAACTACATTCCATTGGGAAAACTTGAAGGGAAGATGCAATTAATTTACACATGTAAAAAGTGCTCTGCAAGAAATAAGCATTTGATTTCAAAGATTGCTTATCAAAAAGGGGTTGTAATTGTGACTTGCAAAGGCTGCAAAAATCATCATTTAATTGCAGATAATTTGAATTGGTTTACAGATTTAAATGGGAAACGGAATATTGAAGAAATATTAGCAGAAAAGGGTGAAACAGTACAAAAAGTTAATATTGACAATTGTATGGAATTTACTCAGGATTCAAAAAATGACAAATCATAATATAACATGTATTGTATATTTTTTGTAAATAGATGTGGATAATACACTTATATTATTATAATTTGCCTTAATTTAATGGCACACAATTAACACTACATTTATTATTTTCTAAATTAAATAACACATTTTATAATGATAAATGGTAATAAAATACAATTTTCCACTAGAAATATGTGGAAATTTCAATTATGCTATATTATAAATGTTTTATAAAAATATCTTCTATAAACATGAATATCAAAAGTAAACTTGTTTCATCTTCCTTAAATCTATTTAATTATTGAATAGTTAAAGGCACGTCGTTAATATGCAATGTGAGAATAGAATATTGCACAAAAGGCACTTGTTGACTTATGTTATTCAAATTGTTTGAAGACTTAAGAATATACAAAATTATATATATACAAAAATATGGTAAAATGGAATATGCTCCCGATCACAAATCAATTGCCTCAAAGGTTGTTAAACTTTTTCAATTAATTACCGTCTTAGTTTAAAAATTTCGAACAGGTTTAAGACTAGACCCTTTTTGGTTTACTAATTATGGCATATTCAGTATCATTAAATGATTTGTGATTAACTTGAGTTTCCTTCTTGCGAATAACAGCATACCCGAGATGGGAATCATCAGCAGGGCGTATGCTTTCAAAAGTATGGACTTCATCATACTCATTGAAGGTTTGTGGCAATGGTATAGCATTCGGATTGGGCCTTACTTGTTTATATCCAGAAAAATTCAACTTACTAGAAGAGCCAAAGAAATTCAATTTGTCATAACTCTCCGGATCGTCGTCGTCGGGCTCCGTAATTACTTTCGATGCAGTGCTTACATTCCCAATGGATAATTGACCTTTCGATGACCAAGACACATAATCCTCTTCATAATTATCCTCAACATGTTCTTTATGCTTTACTTCATCAGTACCTAAAGTTTGCCATGCATTATCCCTCAATTCAACTTCATCATATTTCGAAACGATTTCATAGTCGTCTTTAGCCGGTGGAAGCTTCTTTCTCGGAGGTTTCTGTGGCGCCTTTACTTGAACTTTGTCAGTGAATTCCTGAGAAAATTGCTCAACATCATGCAAAGTTGTAGATGTAGTGGGTGATGGTGGTAAAGGACTTCTACTTCTAGCTTCCATATTTAAAACTGCTTGAAATTGCTTGTCGCCGCAATCTAAATTACTAATAGAGTCGGATTTTAAAAGTTTCTTCATTGATTTCATCTTCATTGTTAAATATCTAAAAATTATAATAATAATAGCATTACTTGAGTTTTGTGGATTACCTAACATGGCCCAAGACTCACCGAAATATTTCCTGTTCATTGGAATGTTCTAAAAGAAATTTACCCTCCCCAGAATCACATTTTCGGCCTGCTTCAAAGGTAAATTTTCCAGTACTGTATCCATACCTTCTGACAAACTGATAAGGCCATGTATATAATAATTCACTGTCACCAACTTCTCGCAATTGAATTGCAGTTGGTGTTAAAGCAAGAATGTAAATCTTAGGAAGAAGATTACATCTTATGGATGCATCGGTTTGGATCAATTTAACACTAAAAATGCCTTCTCCTGTAGTACAATATAAATCGTTATCTTCAACAAGTGTGCTTATTTTAGACGAATTGTCACGAAAAGCAACCATTTGTAAAGCATTTATCCATTCAATGAGAGCTGTCTCTGTAAATGTACTAAATTCATATGAACTAGTTTTTGTGATGATTGTAAAGAATGTCTGACTCTTTCTGGCAACTTTAACACAGTTTTCTAATGTAATGATTTTATGCAAAGAATTTTTTCTTGCTTCATCAATGTCATCATAAATTTCCATTCGTTCAATGCCAGATTTACTTGCTTTATACAGCATACAAAACTTCTGTTGCCATGTTTTCTACAATTAGTAAACATGCAGTTTGTTTAGAAATATCTTATATTACAAATAATAAAGCAATCTTATAAAAAATATATACCTTAAGCAATAATTTGCTATTTGGTGGCAACAAGAGAATTCCAGAATGTATGACTTTATCATCATCCATGACTAATGATTGTGTGAAATCGTTATAAACATATTTCGAAAAAAAAAAGTAACTTTACTTATATAAAATCGCATAACTTATCACTACATTATTCTAGTTATAGTATATAATTATCAGCGCACATCCTACTAAATACTTGGAATTTGTTGAACAATGTTGACATTACATTGCATTACATACTACTCCCTGTGTATTCCAAGTTGCATAACATAAACGTAAAATTTCCAGCTGTGGTTCCACCGTTCTTTCTCTTCCAATTTGTTCTTCATCCTCTTCATCCCTTAATTAAGGAACATTATTAATATTATTATCACTAGACTTGGTAAGTATATCAAATTAGTTATATCTTAATTGCATTTTCATGAATTATTACAATTCATGTGTTGTTCAATGAAAATACTAATGTTCTCGTAATATGTAGGTAGTGTCATGCAATAAGGACAATTTAAAGAGTTAAACAGGATAATATGGACATCACTTTATCAGTAGGATCTAGGCCATTATCATAATGATGGGAATACTATCATTGAGAAAGGCTGTAGTCTGTGTAATGGTGTAACAGACAATATTGGAATTATCATCTAAGAAATTGAATGAATAAATAAAATGGGGGTATGTAAACTTGATACACAACATTATACTAATTTAGTAGTTTAATAATTTAATCTAATAAATATTGTTTAGAGATATTATGGGTATATGACTGTTTGGTGTTGCCTTAAAATGTGTTGTTGCTGTTGTTGGGTTCTAGAGGTAAATGCATTCAACATTTTGTTATAAACAAAAATATTAATAATCTTGATTAGAATTTTTATATGGGGCAATTTTGGTATAGGAAGTCACAATGTTAAAATCGAAAAAGGTAAAAATACAAAATAATTTCAGATTTATTTTTACTTTTTTCGAATTTAACATTGCAAGGTTGAAGAAGGTTCTCCT
>JASKGN010014717.1:0-13895 GCA_030556245.1 Falagria sp. GC000072 | reverse complement strand
TCTATATATTTGCACATAACTCGCAAGCCATTAAAAATTTAAAAATTACGTCAGATCAAATTCTTCCTCATTAAAATGACTCACAATTTGCTCTTCGTCCAAATAAAATGTGTGGAGCCATCCGCAAGATATTTGCACTTAAATCACAGAAATCAAAATATTTTAGCGCTAATAAATTACAAATATTCTCGCAGTTCATACGATTTACATGATACATGGATTGAGGCCCAGCGCTTTGCACGCAATGATATTTATTTAGTGATTCTCGTTATGTTGGCTATCCATTTAGCAATAAACTTAATAATTCCAAAGAGTTTAATGGATGAGGGATCGGTTCGTGTGCCGATTTGTTGGCAGCGATCGCACTTTTTTCTCGCTACTAGATGCGACGCTTTTTTGTTTCGATATATTTGCACGACAGTATGTAATATATTTAATTTAATTTTCTCTTTGAGCGCTGCTTGCACACATTTTTCTTTTCATATTTTACAGCAAGCGACAGACATTCGCCGCGCTGAGTCACGTTCGCGTGGCGAGATGATGCGTAGATATTATGTCTGAGCTGCGACACATCATCGCTCGCTTAATTTTCCTAAAAATAAAATAAATAGATGAAAAACCGATGTGGCCGAATTTTCGCCAAATTCTATTGGGACTCTCCTCTCTGTGTCGTTACGCATACTTATATTTGATATGAAGACGTACGGATTTATGTCATTCTACTGCGCAGCAAACACTCAGTAAATCTGCTCGCAAATTCTATTCTAGTTTAAGTCGAGTAACTTTAGCGCAAATTTCGCCAAGTCTAAAGGAATTACAATTATCGTAAAAATGGAAGGCACGGAGATAGATTAAGAAAGGATTAAGCATCCGCAACTGTGTAGTCCTAAACGTAAACAGATATTGCCCATTATCGGACGTAAGACATTTACAAACGAGCGAAAGGAAATGGATAAACTCGTCGTCGTCGTTACAGGAGCTATCTAAAGGCGTGACAACTTCCTTAGTCACTATCCTTTCCACAAGTCCTTTCTAAATTCTTGTGACAAAAGTTTATGCTTTCTGCAGTGTGCAGGCGGTTATTTTATATCCCTGCATCTGAGCAATAATCCTTTATTTATATAAAATCTTGAGAAGATTTCATCAAGTTAAGTTTATGGTGTGCGTCCGCACGTCGCCTTCCCATGTAAACAAACTTGCTTTTATGCTACCGGAATTAATGACAGTTTCGCGATAATAGTACTTAAGTAATGTTGTATACCGAGTGTTTTAGCAATACAACAACGCGAAATGCATGTGTATTTAGGCGTTAGTTATAGCCATAATACACATTAAATAGCAATAAATGTTGAAAGTTGCGAGCAACTAACTCCCGCGACTTCTGACTTTTGATTCGATTTAATAAAATCTCCGGCGTCTGTCTGTTAGCCGATTCACTGCGGTTGTCACAGATCGGGAATTGATCTTGTTCAGAATCTTTCTACTTCTAGATTAATATTGTCTATAAAATGGAGACGGCCCTGCATTCATATACATATTTACAAGAGACGAGAGATGTTCACACGAGGAAATAATCACTTATGCCTTGAATACTCGTACTACTTACTATCTTATCTGCTACATTTAAATGCGTTTTAAAATCACTTATCTATGCCTATCCCTTAGTTTCATTTGATCCTTTTTTAATCAATTGCAAAGTGAAATAATCGTCACTTCAACGAATTTGAATTTGACGACGTACACCCCAAACCCAATTGAGGAGATGGGTATTTCCCGATTTACAATAAGAAGCAGAAGCAGAAAGTCGCAAAGTACGAGGAGGCTTGGAAAGCTTTAAACAGCTTACATAATTTCAACACAGAACAAACATTTGCACCCCGAACGAGGATTACCGCAAGAGCTAACAATCACAACAAGAGGATTTATTGACATATACCTTCGACAGGTTAGAACATGCATACCAATTTCGGAGCCATTACGTCTATGGCAACTTTATAATTTTTTGGGTTTTTCCCATCATCACCTGGTGAATTGTTCACTAGAATTATCCGACGACCGGCTGTGATTCTTGTTATCATATTCGAGTTCTTGCTCCGTAGTAATAAATTCAATTGCGAGGGTTATAAATTCTCGAAATTTAAATTTGAATTTGTTCAGCATAGAAATTGAAATAAGTGATCTTTTCTGAATTGGTCGTATCCAAGTATGGCCGGCACTTTGAACAACATGGTCGAGGATCTTGATGAGTTTAGCAACGCGAAAAAAGCGCAAACATGTGCGAGGTGGCAAAGGACTAAATTGGCCAAGGACGAGTCGGCTACAAGAGCAAAGCGCGAAAACCAGACAGTTTTACCATTTATAGCAACGAATTGAGCGATTACGATGCGCGTTTCTCTGCAATGGATCGGCTACGAATGACACCGAAACAATGCCACACGACAAACGACAAGACACAATTACAATGCGTTCACATAAAAAAGAACCGCTGTTAAAATTTAGTTTTCGAGACAAAAACAAAGTAACATATCCGCATGTTACTTAAGAAACTGGGCATGGAAGGTATTCCATTATATTCTTGCTGCCGCCAAACACGCTATGCCGCCAACAACAATAAACTAGAATCGGTGCGATATAAATTTGCGCAATTTACAAATGAGCGAGCGCAATTGCAGGCAAACGCAAATGCAACGAGCTATCATAATAAGTTAGCTTTCATGTTGTCCTAGCACATATTAATTGGCACGAGTTACGACCTCCTTGCTCTGAAACAAACAAATAAATAAACAAAGAAATAAAGCGGGAGCATACGCAACGTTCGTATGCAAATTATTGAATTATTAAAAAATCATTAACTTCATTTAAAAATCGTAAAAAAATCTGAACAATACTAAAAGACATGCAGAGACAAAAATGTCAGATGACGGTTCCGTTTCTGCATACGCACTCTACTAATTATTCAATTTATTTCTCTGTTTGTTATGCCACGGAGCACAAACAAACTACCATATTCGTCGTAAAACTAAATGAAAAATTGCATTAAACGCGTGATTTATGCAAGTGAGTGAACTCTACAAATTATACAGAGTCACCAAATCAAATCTTGATATTTATAAGAGAACTGCTCGTCTCTTGAATTCTATAAATTAAGTACGCACATTATATACATCGATTAGATTTGAAACGATTTTATAAATAGAATCTTGACATAGATGTTACAAGTTCTCAGATATTCGCGAAATGAAGATCACGCTCCGTATGTTCGTGTACATTTGCAAACGTTTTAGTACATAACGAGCATAAGGATCGCACACTTATTCGACTTATTCGCGATTGAGCGTAATGTTTATGCGTCGGTTGGCGCCATGCGATTAGCGAGAATGTGGCTAGCTACACATAAATTCTATTTATTTGGTTGAACCTACACACGAAATATATGCGACCGCGACATGTCTCCGAACTCTATTTCTATCAGAGAAAAGACATATTTCTTGAGATAATTACCGGGTAAACTTTAACCTAATTTATTAGCATAAATTACATTTATTTCATTACCAATTAAGAGCTTGTCCTTCTAAGAATAACCGAGTGAACAAGCAATTTATGAGGAAACAAATTTATTCGGTTATTATTAATTATATAACAGGCGCCAAACTTCAATTATCAGTAATAATTCTTCATCAATAACAAACAAATAAATTAAATTACCTACACTTTGCGCTCGCAAACATCATAATTTTAGCATATTTCACGTCATAATTACGAACCAAGTTTTTTCGCTAGTCTTAATGTGTAAATTAAACATGACTTCCTATAATTTGAAGAGGGAGAAAAAGAAGAAGTGTAAGTCAGGCGCCGTTGGAGGTGTCGCAGAAGCAATTAATAACAACGATTATTATTGAGCGATCAGCGATATAAATTAAAAATTACGTCTCCGGCGCGAGAGACGCTGCCGTGATTTATGGCGATGAGCGGGCAGAGGTCGCGCCGCCAACGATCCATTACAATCGTGCAGAGATACATCACGACACATTAAACACGAGAGCATATACAACAATCAAGAAAAAAGCATCGATTCGACTCGATCCACATAAAAATTCCGAACGCAAACTACAAAATAACATCGGAAATATATGTATGTATGTAAGTAAGTACATAATGCAAGAGGAGATCAAAGCCCACGAAGAGAGAAACAGGTGACATAAATGGTCGTAAACTTCCACTCGTAAAATATCATAAAAGTGATGCTGATGCCGTTTTATGACACAGTCACACCACTCACCTGTATTAAACGATCGTGTTTTCACACCTTTCGAGTATTGCCGGCAACAGAGAAGCATGAAAAAAAGAAATAGAAAAATAGTGAGTAACCACATGACTTACAGGTATGTTATCGCCGGTGCTTTGCTTAATTTGAGGCAAATTTTAAAAACCGAAAATTGCCTCCATTTCTATGATTTTACAATTTAAATTATAAACCGTTTTATTTGTTACTTCGAAACGAAATGATGAATGTTATTTTTTCCTTTGAATTCCACAATGTGAAAATTCAAATTTAATGATGCCTATTATAACGCTTAAAAATCCCAAAACAAATAAAACATGCTAAAGATTTTATCCAATTTCGTCCAATTGTACACGCACACAATGAATACCTAATTATGTATAAGTAATACGAAACGATCGGAATGCGATGTGAAGAAGACGATATACACAAAGTCCGTTAATCACGTCCTGGGTCCCCCTCGAAGAAGCGATCCGACGTCGCGATTGCGTCGGCGGGCGCGAGTATCCCCGCAAGGGTTGATCACGCCTTTGAACATCAAAGGAAATCTCCTCAGAGCATTAAGCATCGCATTTTTGCCTTTCTTATAAAGTCCATCATCTTTCCGTCTTCCCATTCACACTTCACACCCAAAGAGCGCTAATCAACTTACTGCGTTCTTTTTGTTTTTTAGTTTTTCTTGTTATGCGTTTGCACTTCGAATGCATTGCGTTGCTGAGACGAAAAAGAAGGGTCTATCGACCGGGGGCGATCTCAACGCATTCCTTGGCATGTTCATGCCATCAATCGCTGGAATTTTATTGCGCGAACAACGGACAACGACCAGTAACAACTGAACTCGCCGAAGAAGTGAAAAAGAGTTCTGTTCGGGGTGGCATATCTTCTTACGGGCTTATCTTTCATCGCATCACCTCACTAGTTATTTTCGTTATTTCATGATTTTGATCTTTGATTCCACGCATTTCTTATTTTATCGTTTCTAGCTGGTTTTATTTTTATTTAAAATTCAGAAATTTGAAACTTTTAATTAATTAGTCGAAGCGAAACTATTGCGGAATGAGTCATAAAAGCCATGGCAAAATTTAAAGAAAAACATAACAATTCAAACTTCATTGTTCGAGTTTTATTGGATCATTGTTCATTCGACCAAACTCAAAATGTATAGTGAATAAGAAATAATCGAATGCGCGAGGAGATTCCCAAAGTTGGCCAACCGCCCATTCGCGAATTGTCAAAGTGACAAGGGGCATTCAATGATAATCGAAAAGCGCGGAGACAATACGTCATTGTCTCGCAACAATTTATGTAATTTTTCTTATTCTGATGCGCCGATTTGGAGAACAACGCCAACGTAGAATAGATAAAAGAACAAAATGCAAAAAAAATCTTCTTATGCTCGCTATAAATCATTCCATAATTCCATAATTAATACCAAGAATAAATAATCTAAAGCTGTTTCTATAGAAATAGCACCGAGGCGATTACCGATTAAGAAAGCTAAATAGTTAAATAATTCAATTATGTTCGCATTGTCACAGGTTCGGACGTTACAAGCTCATTGTCATCGTCGTCGGCTGGTGGACTCACCGGCGCCAGCAGTTTTCATTCATCTATACGCTGCTTTCATTCAAACACCTCGCATTCCACCTATCCTATCCTCCTGATCTTTTCTCATCCCATTCCGTGTTGTCGAAGTCGTTTTCAAATTTCAAAAGATCTCATTGCACACGTCTGCATCACGCCGATGCACAAAAGGCTTTCATGCTTGTTCGACGAGACATCCGTTCAATTCAATTCTGTGTTTCATTCATTCCTTTGCTGTTGGGATTTATACGTGAATGAAAAGCGCTCGGAGCTACTACTAAATAGGATGATGCTACCACGCTTGAAAAGGAGATAAGGGAAGTAAGGACTTCAGAGACGATTTAATCGATTTTGGATTATTTTATCAAATAAATTGAATTAGAGAAATAAATTAAACAAGTAAATCTTTAAAGAAATCGAATGCGCGTCATTGAAACTCGAAAGTATTGAACAATAACAAGAGATAGCTGATACAAATCCAGCTAGTAAACAACTTGAGAATTCTATTATTTTAAAGAAATGCAGACACTTTGAGGCATCTATTGCTACACAACCCAATCCTACATATTACTACATATTTTCAAACAAAACCACATTAAAGAATAAAAATTGACGCCATCCAAATTTTAAGGCGGAAATCGTAAGAGAAGTAAAGAAAAACTTAACAATGGAATCGAATTCCAAGTATTTAGCGCATAATACACGGCATTATATCACCTTTGAGCGGTTCACACTTAAGGCCCTTTCATCCCCATCACACATTCTTCAGCATTCCTCAGAGCTGTTCACCTTTCATTCATTCATGAATTCACAGACATTTTCGGATGTTACGCATTGGAATGCGTGTGCCGACGTTTGTAAACTTGTTATTTGTTAAACATTCAATTCGCCCCTCGTAAACTCAGCATGACACACGTTCCGCAAAACGCAAAAGCGAAAAACTAACACGGAAATTGTTTTCCTATTCATATCCTCGCAGCCACTCAAAATTCCTGCCATACTTTTCATTGACAGTTTACCAAAAATATGACGCAATATTAGCCGCACGCACGTACCGATCGTAAATGAAATCTAAAATTGCTAAGTATAAACTAGCGTTTAATAAAAAGGATAATATTTAATAAGAAACATAAATTAATTTAATCGAGAAGCATCATAATTGTTCAATCCTCATTCCTGAAGGAATGCAATCGCAAAGATTTCGCGCTGGCGACGTAAACTGACAATTTTCTATCTGGTCTGGCGACCAATATTTTGCACACATATAATATTTGTTTAGTTTCCACATTGCACATAGAACATGTGAATGTGTAAACGTATTATATGTACGTTTCGAAGAGCATTATGTGCCGCCGCTGTCTCGTATGTCTTTTCCGACGATGGCGTGTGCGATCGCCATGGCGCGGCGCCTGCCGCTTTGGGCGCCAGCCACAGCTTCCCATCCTGCTGCAACGCATCACGTCTACTGGTGGCTGCTGCCACTTTATTACAGGCTTTTAGATTAAATTAACTTTATATGTGCCTACACAAAACTACACTACAAGTATTACCAATCCAGAGATAAAAGACAGTCAATAAAATAAACCAGAAGAAAAAGATATAATCAATGAAATGAACGAATGAGGCAAAGATTTGCATGGACGTTCGTATAATAATTCCTTGGCAAAGAAACTATAAAAGCAGAAATTAAAAAATTACTAGTATGTTGTAATAATAGCTAGCTACTGCTGACGATTCCGTCTGGTATATCACACGACGTGCCATAAAGCACTCAAAACTCAATTAAAATGCATCCATCGTAAACGTCCGACATTCTCACGCCCGGCAAAATACATAAGTGCACATCAATCTCGTGCAACATTGTACGCGGAACCTTCCCTCGCATTCATCGAATGACAATCCCTGCACAATCTGTTTCCACGTCTGCATTAGAAATGCAAATTCGAATGTAGCTGCGCCGACCGCCTCGCGCCGTCAAACTAACTCAGACGCAATAAATAAAACAATCGAAACAAATTTATACAAATTTATACATTGCAGTGTTGGACACGTCCTCACGCCGCGGCCGGCCGCGGATTGTTTATCGCCAATGTATGCTTTAACGAACTGCAAAATTTATTGTTGTTCGTGGCGTAATGAACAGTAGCACGTAACATAAGTGAGATCATTTCCGCTTGGCTTTTCCGATTGGAAATCGCGAAGACGAATGCGTTTTAATTTCAATTGAAGACTTGTAGCAAACGAGGCGACAGTCGACCGTCGTCTGTCTGATGATTTCTTTCAATTATTCCTGAGTCTTCACGATGTCGCCAAGACTAAATGTCGCGACATAGATTTATAAATTTCTTCCTTCTCGTAATTTGCCAACTCTTAATGCCTAACTATTCTTGTTGGATCGCTAAATTTGCAAAATCCTATATACTTAGAAATTAATTTCAATTGATCAGTACACATCGCCAAGTGTGTTCGATACGCGCTTCCACTTTCAATTAAGCGCATTACGATTCCGATCCGCGAAGCAGAGCGCTTACCTCATCGCCAAATATAACACTCAATTCGCGTGCCCGTCGGCAAATGATTTACATCGGTCATCATCTCGCTTCCTTCATGTGTCTATTCCGTCTCTACCACCTTCAGGATGATCACAATCATCGTCATCATCATAACGATCACGATCATCCATCTGGTGTGTCGCTATGATTTATATATCGTTTATTACGATTCAATAACTTACATTTAATGCACTATAATTGCCTTGCAATTCTCCGAAAGCTATCCTAATTCTTTGTTATCATATATGAAGTGATTTTTAATTTCCTACTAAGATTTTTCGAAAATGCGTATATTAATTTTGAAGCCCTAGGCGCGTTTGAAAATACGCCACTGTTATGGATAAATTATAAGAAATGTTTATGATTTTAAATATTTCAACAAGCTAGCTAGCTGCACCTATGTTAATCATTAAAACAGGGACTCGGGTTTGCTATCAATAACAATTGCGTCCGATGCGGTTCCTGTTGCGTGGCGGACGCAATAAATTTCAAAATGAAGTTTGTATGAGAAGTTATTTATTTATCATCATCGTACATAGTTGCTAATCGAACGCATTTCCGAACTAGTTTGGCCTTAAAATAATCTATAATATAAAACCGCAAACTATAATTTAAATAAAATATTTCTAATATTCAAATATAACACAAGGACTAAAATCGGAAAATCATCGTCCTTGTAGCCACTTAGACACTGCTATCCTTGTATTCTCTACAGGCTTGTTCATTTACATTTTTTTATTTAATATCAATATTAATTTCCATCTAAAAATATCCTCGACAATGAATCACACTTTTCGAAAGCTACACTAATTCACTAATTCAGCCATGACAAATTTCCAAATTCCAACAAACCCTCGCACCCTATTTGTCATAAAATTCCGGTGCTTTATGTTTTTTATAGGTCGTCTGGTCCAAAATACATCTTGCAAGTTAACGTTAATATGAATATAATCCGATTATCGCCTTCGGCGAAGCCCATATATGTAAGTCTACGTGTCGCGACGCCAGTTTCACACAATTAAAAGCGCCGTACAAAAGATCCGAATCGAAAAATGGCAAAAGAAAAAACGCGCGCGTTTTTCAATCGTCCTAATCGTATTATTCACGCTCTGATGGCTTTCAAACGAGAAATGATCCTCGCATCTCGTATGCAAGACTGACCAAGATATTAATCGATTATACAGCCGCCACCTTACATTTAACACGTAAGTAAGAAGAACAGCAGACGGCGAAGTATTGTTGACCGCTCGTAGCGGTTATTATAAGAAGGCGCCTGTCGCGAGAAAAGCAACAAACCGCTTTCATTCATCATTTTCGCTGGCGGCCAATGATGGGATATGCTGGAATTGCAGGATGATGCATAACGATTGTATTTTGGTTGCACAAAATGCAGAGACTTCAACAATGGCTTAGAACGCTTCGAGAACTATAAGAAATTTGCAAATTCCGAAAATTGCACCTGATGCACTAATAAATTCTGAATAGTGCTAATTATATACATTTGTATAATGTTATGTTAACCTCAAAATAATCTCGAGATCGTGCGATTTATGTATTGGCAGTTATTACTTAATTCAATCTAAGAAAACAAAGTATGTATTTGCGAATAATTAATGTAAATAAATATATTTAATGTATAATATATAAAGTATAGAATATATTATACACACGAATCGAGCAAAAATGTCATCGCATTTCGAGATTTATTGCTCAATTTACATACGCAACGCTGTTTACAAAACATTGCGAAGGCGAAACACGTTAGAGAACAAGCTCGGTATCAACACGCCCGTGAAAGCGTAAACAAATGCGAATTATATTAAACTCACACATACACATTTGACGATAATTAACAATCATCGCTGCCAGTAAAGCGCGTGTGATACGAACGTCCGAATGAAATGAATTGACTCTGTGACTGACTACTTGAATTACGCAAAATTATTACTACGAAGGTAATTGATAATAGAGCAACAAACAGTGCAATTAATATTAATTACGATGATAACAATTAATGGCTCGAATTACAAAACGGAATAAAATTCCAGCACTTGATACTTCTCGCGTATAAATGCAAATGTTGAACTCTCACACAAGTGGATTTACAAGTGATAAAAATAATTGTAAATTGTATTTTATATTTTAAAATTTTGCATGAATTCCAATACAATTTTAATAAACAGAACCACGCATTGACTATTGGAATGTCGATAATCATCGATTAATTGCACATGCAGAGATTTTATTGTGGCTTTATTCCCAATAAAATTAATTAATTGTAAGACTGATTTTATAGTTTTATTGATCCGTGAGGAATGCAGTTTGTATAAATAGTTTTAATTTGAAATATTATTAATTTCTTATACCTCCACGCGCATAGTAACCGGTGTAGGATCTCCCCCAGCGCATCCACCAATAATTCACGACGGTCGTTAAGCAATTTGAATTGCGTTAACTCTATTGAATCGATAATCAAATCATTACAAATTGTATTCAAAGTGCATAAAATACCTGTCCGCATTTTTCCCGTAATAATTAATAGTTTGGTATTTAAAACGAAGGCAATTCGAATGTACACACATTTGCACCCGCCGCGGGAACGAGGAAAAGGCACACGGTGCACGTGCGAATGTGATAAATACGAACAATTAAACATTAAGAAATCGGCGATAATTTATTTTCATAAAATGTTCGCGCGAACGCGGCGCGCGCTCCCGCGAGTGATTTACGTTCACTTTGCGTTCAGGCCGCGCGCTCCCAGAGTTGATATTAATTATATTTATATGCATCATGCGCGCGAGTAATTACATTATGCAAATTTGTGTCGTTTGGCCTAAGATATTTCGCATTTTTTGACGTTTCGCCAGGGACGTTCCCAGTCTAGGAAGCCTATCGCACTTCTCTTGCACGTACCGCTTTTCATACCCGTGGAGCATAGAAAAATCGCCAATAAATAAAATGATATTATCTATTTTAATTGCAACTCTGGTTAAAACTATTAACCTAATAATAATTAATCGCAACTTTATCTTTATTTATCAACTCAATAAAATGTTAATGAGATAACAAATTAGTTATGGGTACTAATTGCATAGAATTTACAATTTAACTTTCAATTTCCACCAAATCTAACGTTATGCAGAAAAAGCGTAAAATCTTATGATCTAATATCTCTCGTGGAAATAAGTAATAAGAAAAAACCCGAAGGCAATTAATTTCGGCTAATTAATAAATATGGTCAATTAAGTAACCGCAAACAAAATTTCCTCTGTCGGCATTCACATGCGCATGTACTAGATACACGAACATATCGACATACAGAACTAGAGAACCAGAAGCAATTAAATCGCGATTGTGTCATTTTTATAAATAAATCGAACAATGAATGGCGATGAGGAAGGCGCTGGCTGGCCAAGACGAAGAGAACAACATGAGAGACGATGCCGTACGCATTCTAATTCTAGTTATTTCAGTGCGCAATACGACCTAATAACAGTATTGATTCTATCTGATGATTTCAAGTCTCGGATTCATATCAGTATACGGACTAATTCTGGTGTATTACATACACACGAAAACGATTGCATTATTGAACAAATTTAAATGCAGAATTCTACTAGTTGTGTTATGCGAGCATGTTTGATTTGTTTGCAGATGGATTTTCTAAGGATTAACAATGCCTTATCACATTAGAAGGCGTCGCGCATTAATCTATGTCTGTACTAATGACACAAATTTTCTTTCCGTAGAAAATTTACACATTTTTCATAAGCATAGTTCTGCTAAACGCAACAATTTAATTTACAACTTCACTAAACAACTGCAGCTAATTCAAGATCATGTTTTGTTTATCTAAATTACCTAAATACCTACAAAAACAGCACCCGTTTTATTTTTCCGCTTTATTTGCATTCATTTATGGCATTTCATTCAAGTTCCAAAAGAGTTTTAATTCACGATTTTGACTGTTATAAAAGCTAAAGACCCAGTCGGGTCTCCACCGATTGTAGGTCGCGATTGGCGCCCATCGTGTTTGTGCTTTTAATTTTATTTTCATGTAGTTTCTCGCCTTCTTCGCGAGCTTGTTTCGGACCCACACGAAAACGTGGGTGGCGATAATGGTCTTGTTCCCCTTGTTCAACAAGCATGCAACCGATGCATACAACTACACGATTTTAAAGGTAAGAAAAGCTGACCGCCAGGTGATCCAATAATAAGGCAGACAACAAACAAATTTGAATGCACAATTCAACTTGAGGTTCAAAGAAATATAATTTCCCAAGTTTAGAAAAAAATAATTACCTCATATATAAACAGTTGAGATATCCGTTCCGGAATTTATATGCTGAAAATTTTAAAAAGCAAAACATGGGGGATGAGGGAGAGAGTACAATAACAATAAATACAATTATAATACTTATACAAATATGTAAGACGCCTTGTCCACAAGATTATGAATTAAACGAGTTTAAGTGACTTATTTCATAATTTCAACAATCGCGATTTTAGGACGGTGGACAATTTGTCTTCGATGAAGCAATCTGAAAGAAAAATATTAGTTAAAAGGATAAAGGACCTACTCACGAAACGTGTCTATATATTAAGACTTAATCGCGGTACTAATATTCGCGAAGACTCTGAAACGGAAAAACAATTATTAAATAGCTAAGGGGGTAAAAGGGGTAGACAGCGAAGGGGAAAGAGTTGTATAATCATTTATATTTTTTCCTATTGCAAAAAGTGACCTGCCTGTTAGCCCTGCCTAACAACATTCCAGCTAATTCGCGAAGTGCAGACCGTACGAACAAAAATTATGAGATAAATCGCGACCGCGTTAACAGATCTGCACAACCTAACAGTCCCTAGCTGAAAGAAATACAATTATTAATTATAATACAGATACATACATAAATAAATATACAAGTTATGAATAGACGACTCGAAATTAGGAAGCGCGAAATTAGGAAACTCGGCGCGGTTGTTGGCGAAAATCGAAGCGAAATTATTAAACGAAATTAAAGAAAAACGCGAGCAAATTGCGACGTGGTTGACCACACAAACGTATCATTTGAAAATACTGAAATGGAATTTACTTAAATATTAAGCAAAAAAAATAGTTAACGACCGTCGCGATTGGTTTAATTGCGCTGCACAGACAAGAACGTAAATCAACTGATTACCAATAATAACAAAAAAACGAGAATTCACACAATGCCCAACACTAAGTCACAAACAATGTGCAATGACCCACATTATGACAAAGTGCAGAACATTATATGACACGCGAAGATTGAAAAATGAACAAAATTATTATTAATCTTACAACAAAATAGCAACAAGATTCAATTTCAGTCTGTGCAAACACTTCGAAGTTTCATGCAGCAAGAAAGAGATTGTCGGAAACGATCAGATCGGAGCAACTAGGTATTGAAGTATTTTGAAGTTATGGTGGGCCCACTGGGTCATACAATAAAAAA
>JASKGN010014690.1:0-18284 GCA_030556245.1 Falagria sp. GC000072 | reverse complement strand
GTGTAATTAATTGAAACGTAGGAATACAATATCTCGAAAGATAATGCGAATATTTTAAAAATTTATTCTCTGATATATTTATATTAATAAATAGACTCATTTTCTTACTTACAATTTTCGAAATTATTATTGGAATAATAACTAATGTAATAAGCACTCAAATTGAGGGCTTAAAACTTTTGAAAAGAATAGTCGAGTTGCCTATGAATTATTTAACTCCAACTAATTAATATCTGTTTTTTTTTCTAGGGAGGAAGGCAATGATCGTAGCTCAAAACTCTCAGTACTAGTATATAAAGAAGGCGATGTACTAGTTGTAGTCCGAGTAATTGAAAATGAAGATGGAAGTTATTCTCCATATACAGAAAAAGCAGTAACACCACCCCAGTCAAATATAGGTAGTTCAACATTGGCTTCGATGCAATCCTCGTCATCTCACTTGCCAAATGAACATAGATCCAGACGAGAACAATCGAAAGATGTGAGAGATCAAGTTCATCAAATTCTATCCAAGAAGTTAACGGAAGATATGGAAATGGCCATTAAATTATTTACATTAAAAACTCGCATGAGACGCTTACGAGAACAAAGACAAACAAGAGACCAAGACCTAAATAAACCGAGTGGCAGTACAATGCCGACGACTGATGATATGCTCGAAGACAATAGTGACATGGAATTGGGAGAATTAGCTTTAAAAGAAAAACATCGGACGCGATCGAACCGTTCATCCCATGGCTGTTTACGCAATTTGCATGTGTTTGATGCGGATAGAAGAGACTTGTTACCACTTCATAACGAAGAGGATGATGTTGGCATTGCTGCCATGAATCGAGTACGTCTAGCACGACTGGGTCTTCTAGTAAATGATGATCAGGAACTCGCATTGGAAGAAACCGCCACACAGCAAGAACTTGCTGCATGTGCACCTACCCAATGCAAAGTTGGTCTGATACAACGACGTACGAGTATGGATTACGATAGTGATTTCGGAATGGGACTTGGCCTGGATCCAAACTCCAGTGATATAGAACCGGATGATCTGTTTTATAGGCTTCCTAGCATTCCGCGATTCACCACAACAGCAAGTACCTCCGCTTCCACCATGCAGCAATCCTCCAAATGTGATTTGTATATAGATAGTGGTCAATTAACGGATAAATTGACAAGTCGCAGTCCTCTTTATGGCCGCTTAAGTCGGAATTCAAATGAAAATTATTTACCGCCCATCACGAATTCGCCAAGTCCGGATTTACAAGAGAAAAACTCCAGTAACATTGAAAGGTTACAAAACGATTTCATCGATTACGATGATTTGGAACAAGATGTTTTTGGTTATTATAATAATGAATTTGATAAGTACATTACCAGTGGGATACCACCGCCAAGTAATTTAGTGTCTGGTAGTAGTGGCCTCGATATAAGTACCAATTACTTTAGTAAATTAGGAGAAGAAATGGATGAAGACTTTGAATCGGCAAATCTTGCGAACGAAATAAAAAAATTGACGTTACGTAGCGACTTCCAAGCACAGGTGCAACCCGAAGTAACGCCAGCTCCTGCTAAGCATGAGCTTCCCGCCGTCGTAACAAAGAAACGCATGCGATGTACGCAATGTAACAAAAGACTAAATATCACCAATATTTACAACTGCCGTTGTGGGCGGATTTTTTGTTCGCAGCATAGATATTCAGAATCACATGATTGCAAGCACGATTATAAATCTGAAGGGCGGAAGCTTATAGAACAACAAAATCCGCTTGTCACTGCGCCGAAGCTCACTAAATTCTAATCAAGCACGCACACGCACTAATATTCAGTTCTCTCACGATTTTACAATTATTTCTCTTCATGCTCCTCTCAGTTTGTGTTGTTTATAGTTGATTCAAGTTATATATATTTATATATATAATTCATTCATTTATAAAAATATATACAATTTGAGGATACATATATAATTATATGTATGTCACTTAAAAATTATTTTAAAACACCGTGTTAGAAATACAACAGAAATTTTTTTGAATGAGACACTCTAAGAAGGGATCATGAAAATGTTTTCTTCATTATTATTCCTATATAATTTAGCATTGGACACGATTCTACACGTTTATAGGAAGTTCTTCGTTTTATAATTTATATTTACTTTTATATTTAAACATATAATATTGCTTTATTTAATGTAATATTACTTCATTTTAAATACAAGATGCAACTGAGAAAGTTATCATTGTTAATACTCTTTCGAGTTCATGAAGGGAATTGTTTAATATGCAGAGAATGTGTGCTTCGCTTTGTGATAATTTGCTCAAATTAATTCTAGTTTAATTCTCTTCACAATTGAAATAATCTTCTCCTGTGACTGTAGAATCAATTATTTTCAAACTCACCTGTAGATCAAGTGAAGAAATAATTGAACCCACAATCAGGCAAAGCATTTTTAAGAGAATCCACAAATTATGCTAATAATGGAAAACAAATCGCATTAGTTGCCTCCAGTTTATTTATACTAGCGTATTAATGTTTAGAAAATATTGTTAAGCGTTGATTATTTATTTATTGCAACACATCCAACTATTTAGTTGTATTTTAAGCTAATTCAACTATATGTATCTTATTTTATCTATTTTACAGTACTTTTAAATAATATTCTTTAATCAAAGTATGGTTTTTGAGTACTTTTTAGTCATTCATTTTAATAATTTTATGGGATAAACATATTAAATTTTTTGATTTAAGATGACAATAATGTTTATAATGAAGACATTTTGGGGATCTTGTGCGATTTCATGCCCCAAAAGATAATTTTTTGTATGCAATGTATATGACATAAATTCGAATGTCAATTAAACAAATTTCGATTATATTTCTGATATAGGAATTATACATAATCAGGAATTAGTTGTTAATAAGAATTTGTCTATTAATAATGCCATATTTTCGAACTGACAGGATGAGAACTCTGCAGTGTTAGAATGCGTTAATCATCCTGACAGTGATTTTCTTCGATAACCGCCATGTATTTATTCAATAACGGACTGCGTTGAATTCCTTTCTATTGTATTGAGCTTGTGTTCATGATTTACGAGAAAGCAAAAATAAATTGAAACGGATTGATGTTCCTAACAAAAAGTAACTTTTTTATTACTTATACTTTATGTGGCTAAGTAATAAATGTATAATTAAAAAAAGGAGAATAATACGACAAACATAAAATAACTGCTACGCCGTCCACTGAAAATACACGAGAACTTGTTAGTTGTACAAATATATTAAAAATCTAATGGAAATTATTCTTTTAATTAGATTACTTAAGAAATATGCATTCAAAGTTTAAATTGTTATTTATTATAGTTTATTGTTTTATGTTGTGTATGAAATATTCAGAAATTGCTTTAATAATCTTGTATGTAATTAACTTGTATTGGGAAAAGAACTGTCTGTATACAGTACATTTATAAACAATGTGTATTTATTTTATTCACAATACTCATTTACAGGTATTTATAACATAGCAAATTGACAATTTTTCCAAGTCCCATCTTGTTTCTAAATTAAGACTATTATAATATGTATATAAGTTTCAACATCAAATCTCCAACTTCCTGGTTTATTGATGAGAGGGTTCAATTCTATTGTGGATTTTAAAAAATATATTTTTAAAATTAATTTTAGTTATTTCTGTCGTTCATATTGCCATTACTTGAGGGTTTGTGGTAACTGTTCCTGAAAGAAGGATCTAAAAATAATTTGATTATACACTTTCAAAGTACAATTTAAAAATAATGTTCTTACTTCTTATCATTCATATGTTGCTTACAGTTCGAAATTTCTTCAATTTTTGTTGCTGATAATCCTTAAAGGACCATCTTACATTATAATTAAACTAATCTGTTTTAAATCACATCTTGTATTGTTAATGGTCAGAATAGAAATATAGTCAGCCAAGATGATTCCGTTGTTCACAAATAGAAAATTGTTGTTCGCATAAATGGCGTATGTATCGCAAAATCCGATATTCCTATAATTTTTAGTTTATAAACTTTGCAGAAGAATTAGTCCTGGCATTGGGGCAATGAAACCACCGATGTGCAAATACTGAATCATGTTTCCATTGATTTCAAAAAGTAATTTATTGAATTTTCCCTAGAAAATTTAAAAAAAAAGATACACATTTGAATTCGAGCAAGCAAAGCAAAAAATATTTGCATGAATATGAATATTATAATTGGTTATTAATATATCTATTTTTCTTAAAAATAGATTTATTACTTTAGGTGTTATTAGTAGAAAAAAAAAACGGAAAAGTTAGTGCTGCAGATGATTGAGCATAAAAATATTTTTTTTAAATGCTTACCTTTATCTTTGTACCCCTATTTGAGCCCTTATGTTTAAGAGTAATTGGCAAAATCATTATTCCCATGATGGAGGACAGAAATTTTAATAGCATCATATATGATAAGTGTAAATGCGCTTACAATTCAAGATATTTTCTGCCCAAATAATTATGGAACTTGAATATATGAGCACCTAGAAACCATGTCTCAGGTGGTGCAGCCAGAACTGGCAATGTGGACGATCAAGCTTCACTATTGCTTTCGAAATAAAGATATTCTAAAAATTTGATTATTACTTATATAAGATAAAAGTTAAATTTATACATTTTTAGGTCTGTCGTTATGACAATGTAGATTTAAAAGATGCTTACCATCCATTTTCTTTTCCAGTTCAAAATAATTTATCTGGCTATCTTACATTAGAATTAAAACTAGTCCATTCAATTAGGTTTTATAAACCAGTTTTTCAATTGTTTCGGGTCAGTTCGGTTCAAAGTTTCAATGTTCAGAAATAGTGAACAACTTATTTGAATGGCATATGCAACATTAGGATACAATTCCGGTTGCAAAAACAGAACCACACAAATTCCAATTTTTAATCTCCTGGGAAAGATAAGCATAATTGTGCTTATAATTCTAAATATTTTCTGTCTATATATCTCATGGTCCTATAATTATAGAATCTCGTTTTATAGAACCTCATTGCTCGAGATCTCTCAGGTGATACAGCCAATTTGGACGATCAAGCTTCACTTGATTTCAAAATTGAAATTTTCTAAAAATATAAAAAGTTAATATTACGCGTGTAATATAAAAATTAAATTTAATCTGTAAAGTCAAATATTTTAGAACCTGCAGCTATCGATTATGGCAATGTACATTTAAAAATAGCTTACTATTTATTTTCGGTTCCGGTTCGTTTTTTTGTTGTTGTTTTTGTCTACTAATAATTGACCATCTTACGTTACAATTAAACCAGTTTATATAGGAAGATTTTGTGATAATTCTGTTATTGTTTATAGTGAGAATGAAAGTAGCATCTAAATGCCATTGTTCCCAATTGTGGATTTCCTAAAACATAAAAAAAATTCGATTACATCTAGGAGATAAAAGTAAATTTCCCATAAATTTTTTTAACTCGAATTTCAAAAATGCTTACCATCCATCCATGATTCCTGTTGGAAATTTATTTTTGTTGATAATATTTAATTGACAACCTTACATTTGAATTAAAATTAGTCCATTTCATTAGGTTTCATGAACCAGTTTTTTTCTAAGTTTACAAATAGAGACACTCACATAAATGGCATATTTGCATCAGGTTCAAAACATATTCCCATTGCAAAAATAGGAACACACAAGTTTCAATTCATAATATCCTGGAAAATTTGGACGATCAAGCTTCACTTGCTTTCGAAATGAAGAGTTTCTAAAAATATAAAAGTTTAATATTAAATATTTTAGGATCTGCCATTATGGCAATATACATTTAAAAGATGCTTACTATTCATATTCGGTTCCGGTTCGTTTTTTTGTTGTTGTTTGTTGCTTCACAATAACTGACCATGTAAGATAGTCAATTAAAATTAATCCAATCAATTTGGTTTTATGAACCAGTTTTTCTATTGTTTATGGTCAGAATAGAAATTGAATGGTTCTAAGTTTCAATGTTCACAAATAGTGAACAAAAACAGGAACACATAAATTTAGATTCAATATCCTGAAAAATTTGGACGATCAAGCTTCAATTGCTTTTGAAATGAAGATTTTCTAAAAAAAAAGTTTAATATTACGCATGTAATATAAAAATTAAATTTAATGGGTAAATCAAATACATATTTTAGGGCCCGCCATTATGACAATATATATTTAAAAGATGCTTACTATCCATATTCGTTTCCGGTTCGTTTTTTTGTTGTTGTTGCTTCACAATAACTGACCATGTAAGATAGTCAATTAAAATGAGTCCATTCAATAGGTTTTATGAACCAACCCTTCGATTGTTTATGGTCTGAATAGAAATGTTCAGAATTCAATTGTTCACAAATAGTGAACAACTCACTTAAATGGCATATATAATTATATATATTATATTCCCATTGCAAAAACAGGAACACACAAATTCCGATTCTTAACTTCCTGGAAAATTTGGACGATCAAGCTTCACTTGCTTGCGAAATGAAGATTTTCTAAAATTATAAAAATTTAATATCACGCGTGTAATATAAAAATTAAATTTAATGTGTGAACTCAAATATTTAATGGCAATGTACATTTAAAAGATGCTTACTATTCATATAAGGTTCCGTGTCGTTTCTTTGTTGTTGTTTGTTGCTTCACAATAACTGATCATGTAAGATGGTCAATTAAAAATTAAAAAATTAGTCCATTCAATTGGGTTTTATGAACCAGTTCCTTCTATGGTTTATGAACACAATAGAAATAGAATGTTTCAAAGTTCTCAAATAGTGAATAACTCAGTTAAATAGCATTTATGCATTAGGATCCCAAACATATTCCCATTGCAAAATCAGGAAGTCACAAAGGGCTTCTCATGGTCCCATAATTATAGAATCTCTCCGGTGATACCGCCACAACTGGCTTCACTTGCTTGCCAAATGAAAATTTTCTAAAAATTTGATACCACTCATAAGAGAAAAGTTAAATTTATATATTCTAAGGTCTGCCGTTATGACAATGTAGATTTAAAAGACGCTTACCATCCATTTTCTTATCCAGTTCGAAATTTCTCAAATTTTTAAACTGGATATCTTACATTTGAATTAAAACTAGTCCATTCAATTAGGTTTTATGAACCAGTTTTTCAAAGTTAAAAAGTTCACTAGGATCCAATTCCCATTGCAAAAACAAGATCACACAAATTCCAATTTTTAATATCCTGAGAAAGATAAGCATAATTGTGCTTATAATTATAGAACCTCGTTTTATAGAACCTCGTTTTTATAGAACCTCGTTTTTATAGAACCTCGTTTTATAGAACCTCGTTACTAGAGATCTCTCAAGTGATAAGCCAGAACAGACTAATTTGGACGATCAAGCTTCACTTGATTTCAAAATTGAAATTTTCTAAAAATATAAAAGTTTAATATTACCAGTGTAATATAAAATTTAAATTTAATGTGTAAAGTCAAATATTTTATCGGTTATGGCAATGTACATTTAAAAAATGCTTACTATTTATTTTCGGTTCCGGTTCGTTTTTTTGTTGTTGTTTTTGTCTACTAATAATTGGCCATCTTACATTACAATTAAACTAGTCTAATTAGGTTCCATTGTTCACAATAGTTGATTTCCTAAAAATAAAACTTTGATTACCCATAGATGAAAGCAAATTTCACATAAATATTTTTAGCTCTCATTTAAAAATGCTTACGTGATTCTTATTGGAAATTTCTTATTTTCTGTTGTCGTTAATAATATTTAATTGGCCATCTTACATGTCAATTTTAATCTAGTTTATTTAGGAAGCTTTTATGAAAGTTCCATTGTTTCCCACAGCGGATTTTCTAAAAAAAAATACCGAAATATGATATAACAAAAAAGATAAAAAGCAAATCACATTCAAATATGTATTTTAAACTAAATTTCAAAGATGCTTACCATCCATGACTGCCTCTAATTAGAAATAAATTTTGGTTGTTGCCAATATTTAACTGACCATCTTACATAATAATTAAACTAGTCCATTTAAGAAGGTCTAATGAACCTTTTCTTGATTTGCTTATGGTGCAAATAGATCCATTGTTTCTAAAAATACAAAATGGATTTGCAGAATTAAACTAAGACGTAGGATTCAAGAATTTCTATTAGAAATATCCAAATAAGTTTTCGCATTGGATTTTTTGTCATGAATTATTATACTAATTTAGGCTTCAATCTGTTCATGTAGTATACCTCAGTTGCACATTATATCAAAACATTTTAAAAATACTCTTGCATGACTATATTTTATACTTCATTTTCTAAATTTGTAGTCCATCTAGTAACAGCAAATGAAAAAGTGAACATTCACTATATATGCATAAACTTTTCGGAAACACAGAATGCTAAGTTTGTAGGCATGCAAAACAAATTGTATCATAATTTGTATCTCTATGAATGCTTTCAGACTTAAAATTGGTCCGATTATCTTAGATCGCAACGGTTTGAAGTGATGAAGTCTCAAATAAGGGATTATAATATCTTCTTTTATTTGTGTTTACTAAGTAATATATTAATCTCGTACCTTCTACTTTTCAGTATGACAAATTTTGAATGTGCCTGAATTTGTGTTTAAATTTTGCTCCCTAGTCAACCCCCAGGTGTATTGCAAAATTCATGTGAGGAATCATTATGGTATTTTCCATTCCCTGCACCGCCAGAAGTGTTCACATTTTCTACTGCCGTTCGTCCATTTGCAATTTTCACTTATCTAAAGCAATAATGTATAATTAAGTTACAATGCAGACTACCACTTTGTTTTTGGCAATCATGCCAAAATGTTTTTTTAGTATCAAATTGTTAAAAACAATTTAAAATGTAATAATAAAATTGCACTATTACAGTGACCGTGCGTTTTACAGCTTTTCTTTCTGTACCGTTGTTTCGTTAAGAATCAAGTAGCCTGAGGAAACGGCTTCCGTTTTGGGGTTACAGTAAAAATTTCAGGAAAATTTTTGCCCCACGTTTGCTTTTAATTTACCCAAGTATAATGTAGTTTAAAACAATTGCACGAGGAATGACATTTCAAAACACGTTCCGACTCAATACAAAATCACGCCTAGATTTGATTTCCGAACACTAATTATGAACACTATTTAAAAAACTATACAAATTAGAATGTAATAATAAAATTATACAATTACAGTGACCGTGACCATGCGTTTTACAGCTTTTCTTTCTGTACCATTGTTTCGTTACGAATCAAGTCACCTGAGGAAACGGCTTCCGTTTTGGCAGTACAGTAAGAATTTCAGGAAAATTTTGCTCCACATTTGCATTTAATTTTCCCAAGTATAATTCAGCTTAAAACAATTGCACGAGGAATGAAATTTCAAAGCACGTTCAGAGTGAATACAAAACCACGCCTAGATTTGATTTCCGAACACTAATTATGAACACTTTTTTCTAAAGGGTTCACTTAAACGCGATCCCTTGAAGCACGATTACAAAATACTTCGCGTTATGAATATAATTATTGTACAATTCCTAAGATTAAATTTGGCGTTCTCAACTTTGATGAAAATTGTATATTTAGTATAAGTCTTAAAGCGTGCTCTTACCTGTGATGATGAGAAACTAATGGCGATCGTGGCCTACTCGATGAAGCCAACAGATTTAGAAAAGCTTGCTAAATTAGTAGAGAGCATGCGCCTAGAAGCACCCAATAGCAAAGAAGCACGTATTAAAAATTGCGCGCGATATTTTAAAATAATTTATATTTGTAATGCAAAAATAAAATATTGAACAAAGTTATAACTGAACCTTTTTAGCATTATATATTTGCCGAATTCCCTACGTTGTAACTGACTTCATATATCTATAATAACAAGAATATAACATTATTTAACGCAAAATAAATTGAAATATGTCCAAAGAGAGATGTCGGCATTATGAAAAGAGCTGTAAAATCTACATTGCCTACCATCTCGCATTCAGCAACGGCCAAACTCTGCCAAATTCAGCCAACAGCCAAATTTGTTCTTTAGCTCTCTCGATGTTTTCAAACTTACTTATTAATACCAGTGGCGGATCAAGGACATAAGAGGCCACAGGCGCAAAAACTTTGCCGCCTTTACATACAAATTAAAATCTTGTCATTTAAGTTTTTTTCTTGAAAAAAACTTGTGGTCGGTTATCACCGGGTCTCAACCGATGAGCACGTGACTATATAACAATTAATATTATATGCCCATCAAAAATTATATTTGGACTTTTGGGATTTTGAGGCCGCCACCTTTCTGAGGCCTGAGGCGCGCGCCTCATGCGCCTAGTGGTTGATCCGCCACTGATTAATACAAATAAATTTTATTGTTTAATGTTTATACAATAGAAATATTCCTTAATTAAAATATTAGTAATGCATGTTTATTTTCATCTGGTAGAAATTAAAATGGTGACGTGCACAGTGTGAATTTGTTTTCTTTAATCTGATGATTACGCCTCGCCATAATCTGTATATTTGAAATGTTTTGCAGGCACCAATTCAGTGTTCTTGTAGATCTCCAATCATAAGCACTAACATAGATATAAGTGACTCAGAATTTATTTTGTTTATTTTTTTAAAATTAATTAGTGGCAGGCTCATTATTTACAAATGACTAATTAATTTATTTATATAAGGTAAGTTTTATGTTTGTTTATAAATAGTTTTTTCTACAAAGATATTTTAATTTTTTATTAATTAAAAAGCAAGATTATAGATTATAAGCATAGAAACGGTTAGCTGGGGTAAATGTAATCATAGGGCAAATGTCCGGATTTAAATTTAAAAATTAACGAAAAAATATTTTTGTCGTCCAAAATTTGGGGAAAATGCGAATAACAATTTTTGGTATAACTTAATATGGGAGAGTCTTTAAGTGGATTGTTTTGGAGCTACATAGTTTGTTGAATTATTTACTAAAAATCACTAATAATTTTATTATATGTACACTAAAGTTAAATCTATTAGTAATATTAGTTGAAAAGTATTTATCATGGTAGGGCGTAGCTGCAAGTTTGCAATAACAAAAAAAATATTAAGCAGGAAGGATGATAATTAGGTGCTACAAAATTGTAAAGTCTCTATAGCTTCAAATGTTTTAAATTCAAAAAAAATATTAAGTAGTTTTCATAGCTACAGTATAACTTGTCATTTATAGTAATGGTTGGCACATATCATTAACCAGTTATAAAATTTTCTTATGGCTGCAACTTCTAAATTGTTATATTCAAAATTATAGAATGTAAGTAAATTTTTGAATTCACAAAATATGTATAAGTATACAGGGAGAGATTAAGATTTTAAAAAATGCGTTTTACTTTAGGGATAAAAAACTTGGTAGTGAGAATATTCAAAATTCAAGTTAGAAATTAAAGTTTGACACGGATATCAATCATATTTAGATAAATTGGTACATTTACATTTCCCGTTTTTAAATTACCAAATTAATCTTTGATCATCTTTATTTGTATATAGATATTTTAAAAACTGCAAGAAAATGGAAGAATCTCCCAACACATTAGAACCGGAAGTACCCATACTTGGATCATTGGAATGCAACAATATTAACGACCCCATCGCATATGACAACGAAATCACTGTAATTGCAGATCCAGTAAATGCCATACCATCAAATGACCAACAAGATGTAACAATGGTTAGCGAAATATTCACTTCCGAAAATTTGGGCAAAAGAAGATCCGAATCTGATTTTATTTTCTATGAGGAATGTCCAGAGTCATATTTCTTTAAAAAACAAAGAAGCGGCGAAAGTCCTAGACCAATCACACCCAACCATTTACAATACCCAAATTCTATTAGTGCCAAGAACACCTATTCCCGTTTGTTTTTCTTAGGACCTGGAGGCACCCTTGAAACAATCCAAAAATATTTATATCATGTATTTAAACCGGAGGGCAAAGTTGGAGAGAGTAATGAGCTCTGGTTAATGAAGCAACTCGGAAGATCATACACTTGGATTCTCAAGGAATACTTATATACCTTACTACGACTTACACCTAAATATTTAGAATTTTCTACGCCGAACGGATATTATGTGATTGTTACGATTAGTACTCTAAAATATGGCTGTGGATTTGGTTCAACTATGAAGATTGCTAAGGCTGAAGCTGCCAAACGCACGCTCGCCATGGTTATTCCAAGCATGAGGACAATGAACATTTGGCAATAGACTCTAAATTGTTTTTCGATATTTTTTTCAAAGTTGCAACTTATTATATTTCTGGATATTGTTAAATAGGGTTTATTTCTATTTGAGAACTTCTGCAATTTGCTTATTTTCAAAATTTTCGTGAATAAAATATGAAGTGGTTAAGATTCTAATTTTTAAGTTTAATTTTTTTTTCTTAACACAAAATTCCTATGTTTCTTACAGGTTTAAGTCAATTGCAGAAATGACCAGGGGTGGCCAACATTTTGTTAGGTAGCAATCAACTTTGGAAGAACTGCCCAGGTCGGCCTTACTAAAAATCGACTCAACGGCCTTCTCCAATCGACCAGTTGGTCACCTCTGACAGATTTAGTAAACTTGAAACTTTAACTCAGGGAGGTATAGGTGTACAGGGGGAACTTGCCCAAGCAAAATTAGTACACAGAACGGAATTTGAGGCTTTGCTTTGTTGGTATTCTTACTACAAAGTCAAAGCTTCAGCCGAATTGTATAGCAGGACGGTAACAAAAACTTGTGTGACGTTTGTTATCGCGGCATGGAATGTTGCACAATGGGACCACGAGCAGCTGCAAAATTAAAAAATACAATAGCTAAGCAAAAACTTCATACTCAGCAAAAAGTGGAAATCAAGATTGGATCAACTTTGATCTTCACAACGATTCCCCACGTATATAGTGGTCACCTCTGACAGAATTAGTAAAATTGAATAACTTAACTCAGGGAGGTATAGGTGTACAGGGGGAACTTGTCCAAGCAAAATTAGTACATAGAAAGGAATTTGCGGCTTTGCTTTGCTGGTATTCTTACTACAAAGTCACAGTAAAAAAAACGGGTGCGTCGTTAGTTGGAAATCTACACAATGGAACCATGAGCAGCTGCAAAAACCAAAAAAAAAGACAATAGCCAAGTAAAACTTCTATATTCGGCAAAAAATGGAAGTCAAGTTTGGTTTTCCCCCTCAAATAGTCGTGCTCGTATAGTTTTACAATGGGAACTGATATAAGGCAAATGTTAATAAAAAATACTTTTCGTATACAGTGCTTCTAATTTTTTTTAATTCTTAAGAGTACAAAAGTAGCGTTATGAAAAGAATTCCGAAAAGCATTTTTTCTGAGGGGCGGGGGAAGCAAACTGCCAACTTTGATCTTTACAACGATTCCCCACGTATCTAGTGGAAAAGTAATAATAATAATAATAATAATTAATAAATAATAATTACTAAACCTAACGAATCGAGGTGGGTTTGTTGAATCGAGCTTGTATCAGTTTCTGCAATGTTACTAATTAATTTGTTGGTAGTGTTGATGTTGTCTCTGCAAATTCTGTAAATCCTGTAACAAGGACCGTGTGGCCTAATGGATAAGGCGTCGGACTTCGAATCCGAAGATTGCAGGTTCGAGTCCTGTCACGGTCGCGCAAAATTCTTTTATACTTTTATATTTTATTTATATTTTGTTGTATTAATTTTTTTTACTTTTTGAACTTCCTTGGTAGTTTTAACGTCAAGTCCTTTCATTATAAAGCGGCAGGCTCGCGACTGAATTTACGTAGATTTCTTAAATCTAGCTTGCAACCGTTTCTGCAATATTCCTAATTATGAAATAATTTTTGATATGCTTTGTTGGTAGTGAGAAGTTAAAGTTTTGTTAACTTATGGATTGTTTTTGCATATCTGTAGTGCATATTAGTTGATTAAACTATAATATTTATTAACATGGCACATTTAAATTTTACATTAAATCATTTTTTCCTTTGATAATTTTATAAACTTCACAAATTGTAACAAGGACCGTGTGGCCTAACGGATAAGGCGTCGGACTTCGAATCCGAAGATTGCAGGTTCGAATCCTGTCACGGTCGCAATTCTTTTATTTTTTATTTCTAATTTTTTATTATTATTAAAAAAAATTAAATTCAAATGTTCCTAATTTCAAATATGTACAATTTAGAATTATCATAGTTTATTTAAATTTCTAACATTTAATTGGCGCTCTTCCTCGACCTCCATGCTATCACTATGGTCAGTGAGAATAAATTATATTATTTCCTATTAGAATTATGCGAATTCTATAAACTTTACAAATTGCAACAAAGACCGTGTGGCCTAACGGATAAGGCGTCGGACTTCGAATCCGAAGATTGCAGGTTCGAATCCTGTCACGGTCGCAAATCTTATTTTTTATTTCTAATTTTTTATTATTATTTAAAAAAAAATTAAATTACAATGTTTCTAATTTCAAATATGTACAATTTAGAATTATCATAGTTTATTTTAATTTCTCACATTTAATTGACGCTCTTCCTCGACCTCCATGCTATCACTATGGTCAGTAAGAATAAATTATATTATTTCCTATTAGAATTATGCGAATTCTATAAACTTGACAAATTGTAACAAAGACCGTGTGGCCTAACGGATAAGGCGTCGGACTTCGAATCCGAAGATTGCAGGTTCGAATCCTGTCACGGTCGCAAATTTTTAATTTTATTTCTTATTAATTTATAAAAAAAAAATTCCAACTTTCCTAATTTCAAATACAATTAAGAATTATCATAGTTTATTTTAATTTCTAACATTTAATTTACGCTCTTCCTTGCCCTCCATGCTATCATGATGGTCAAAACTTGACAAATTGCAACAAAGACCGTGTGGCCTAACGGATAAGGCGTCGGACTTCGAATCCGAAGATTGCAGGTTCGAATCCTGTCACGGTCGCTAAACTTAATATTTTACCAAATTTAATTCTAAAATATTGTATTTTAAATATATTTTTAATGTGTTATTATTTTTTGGATTTGCTTTAGAGATACTTTTGCTACTAAATTAGTACTGCCACTGAATTTTAGTACTTAAAATAAATAAATAATAAAATAATATTCATTACTACAATGTGTCATCATTTCATAAACATTTACCGTCCAGAAAGAATATACGGAACTTTGACAAAGCAATCATGTTTTATTGCTCAGTAGTACAATAGTACAACATGTGCAAAGATCTGCAAGTATATTTCTTTCTTTGGCCTAAAATTGTCCTAAATTTTGACGAAAGCAAAGTGTCTGTGTATACTTGAAATAATCAAGACATGATATTCCGTTGAACGAAGTTAGTTTCCAGTATTAGGAGTAAATAAATTGAAATCTATGGAGAGTTATTCTTGTAAAATTAGTATAGTGCCATGTGCAATGTCTTTACACCAGTGCTGTACTTAACGGACGCTTTCCACGCCATCACAAATGCACCACTACTAGAATATTCCTGCGGTATTTATTTCTTTATTAGTTAATAACAATTTAAAGAATACATAACATTAGCAATGCTAATTTAATTTCTTGAGATATTAGAATTATTATAATGAAGCTGATGGCTATCACGTATTTACGCAGTATATGTACAAAATGTACATACCTCGTGGTTTCTTCAATTTATGCTAGGTGACCGTAGGTTTCCCTCAAAACAAAAATTCAAATATTTAGATTTTATCTCAATTAAACCAAATATGTACGATACTTATTGTGCAGTAAATTTTAATTTTTAACATTTAATTTTTAGTATTTACACAATTGATACAAGATTTTTTCCACATGAATGCCAATACCGTAAAGTCTTCGCATCAATTTCTAGCTACAAAAAGTTTATAGGTATATATGTGCAAAATTAAGCTTTGTTTTTGGTACAAAGAAACTCTTCAATTTTGGCTCATTTACGTGCCTCGGTGGTACATTTCCCAGATTCTCATTTTTCATGCGATGCCGAGAAAGGTAAATTGTTGTTAAAGATGGACACTCCCTATGAGATACATCTACAGCAAGGTCAGTACTGAGGTTGAGACCACCATTAATGGTCGTTGGACAGCTTCGCAAGTATAGTATGATCTTCTGAGCTGGATATAATATACTTTGCCATGCTCGTCTTCGAAACGGAATGTGATTTATGTATACTTTTTTTAATTTTATTTTTTATTCCTTACCTTACAGCCCTCTCCTCTGGCGAAATTGGTGCTCTCTTTCTATTTTTAGTTGGCATTGTTACGTTAACGAAATGAAAAGTTCTACTCAAATAGAAAGTGAAGAAAATGATGAGGATTCACGTTAATGATGTATATTATAATCATAGGATATTGTTATTATGATTTATTGTATTATCTGATGCAGATAATCACCGCTAGAGCGTTGGCCTGGAAACTGGAGAATTCTAGTATTGGTGGATATTCACATGTTACTGTCAAGTTCATTTGTACACGATTTCATATTGCGTGCACACGTTTCGGGAGCGCGTTCGAAATTAGCAAAATTTTCTGTATATTAAATACCAAAATTATTTTTCAAAATGGCCACTGGGTTTGGTAGAGATACTTCTGATACTAAAAGGCGGAATTCATTTGGGGAAGACATGCAAAGCGGGGTTGGTGCAGCTACAGTCAACATCGACAGCAACAAGAAAGATGGAAGTCGAACTGATCGACGTTCCAGCAAGAAAGGAAAGGCCAATAACTCAAAGCCTTCCAGGTCTCCAGACACTCCATCTCCGACCTCTTCTGAGACCAACTTTGAAGAGGCTTCAGAGAGTTCAAGTCAGATACCATCTTTTCCATGCTTCATTTTTCCGTGCCCTGAGCCGGATAATGCAAATTACCATGCTTTTGAGTATATGGTAAGTTTATGTAATTTATTTCTTCCTTTTCTTCATGTATTTACTCCAAATCAGTAGGGAAGTCAGGACTTCCCGTCGGGGTGACCAAAAAAGGCGCCTTAGAGGTTGTCAGGGGGGTAGACATTTACCCCTGCCCTCCACTGCGCCAAAATATTTGGAGTCTAGACATCTTGATTTTCGCATTTGTCGTAAAAATTTGATTTTCTTTTAATTGAATTTATTAATTTGATGATAGCTATGCTGCCGAGATCCAAACAATCGTAACGACGGTAACATGATGAAGTACAACTGTTGTCCATTGACGTTAATAACAATTGAAAGCGAAGGGCAGAAAAGCTACAGTTTTGAAGCAGCAAGGACCGTATCAAATGTGAAATCGGATGCCAAATTTGAACAAGAACAGGCACAATATTCACAACAACCCCACTACACACAACAACCACACTATACATATCATCAACATCATCATTACCCATACCATCAACAACAATATCAGCAACATTATCAACAACAACAACCTCCACGATATTTTCGATATACACCTCACCCACAATGTGTACATTCCAGACCTCCTTTCATGCCAAACGTTAGTTTCAGCGTGCACAACTTTAATGGCGGCATGCCGCCGCATTGCAACATGCACAATCACTTCAGCTGCCACAACATGCCTCGCATGAATTATCATTGCAACTTCAGCAACTGCCAGCCGAGCTATATGTATCCTCGACATGGCTAAAGAAAGATAAGAACTCTAACTGTGACAAACTACGAATAATAAACTTTAGCAGATTTCTACTTCTACCAACCTAATTATGTGGATAAAAATTTGTACAAAAAATTTATTTTAACGCGGTTATAATTTGAATAAAATACTGGAATTTATATTTTGTATTTATATTTATATACAATAGTAGTTTTATGTATTTGTTTCAATTTTGAAATATTGACAGTGGCGAGCTCTTCTTAAAAAATCTTGGGGGATAGTTTTCAGAAGGTCTAACAAAGCAATTTAGCTCTCCATACTGAACTTTTTTTGTTTACTTCGTGAAAATAAAGAAAACTGATTAAATTTCCTTTCCAAAGTTTTCAAACCACCCCAACATAGATTTCAGTTCTTTTTACATTTTCAAAAATGTAAAAAGTGTAAAAGGAATATAACATTTCTAAACTAACAAAAAAAAATCATATTTTTAATTTACTCCTAAATGCCTCTTGAATGATATATTTTTGTTAAATAGTTTACTTGATTTAAATACAAAACAAAACAATCCGTTGTCATTAGATTGTTAGGTGATGCAATCATATCAGTCAAATTCATTCCGGTGGGGGGAACACGTCGCCAAATTTGTATTGTGATCAATTATAAAAGAGCCGAAGTTTTTTCTTCATTTTTTCGAA
>JASKGN010014687.1:0-12993 GCA_030556245.1 Falagria sp. GC000072 | reverse complement strand
TTTTTGTTGACATTTAATCTTATTTTACATTCTTTATGAACATTTATGAACATTATTTCAGTATAAATAATAATGTCGAGTTAAAGTAATAATTAGACTAATATAGTCAAACTATCCAAAATACAAAATATAATACAAGAAATTAATAATCAAAAGGTTTTAGCCTTTAAAGTAACTTAATTTTAGTAAGGTCGAGGTCTACCACCATCTCGGCCTCCGCCGTCACGTCCTCCACGACCACCGTAGCCGCCTCCGCCGCCACGACCACCACCTCCACGTCCGCCGCCATAGCCACCTCCACCACGGCGGTCTCCACCGCGAAAACCACCTCCTCCGCGTCTATCGCCACCACGGCCACCACCACCGCCGCCGCCTCCTCCTCCACCGGCACTGCTGCTTCCACCTTCAGGTTTATCTTCGTTGCAACGGTTACATTGGTTACGCCAAGCGAAATTAGTATTTCCACAGTCAGGATTTGGACAACGCCAGTCGCCTTCACGAGATTCTCGATCACGTCCGCCACCGCCTCCTCCTCCACCTTAAAGAGAATAAATATATTGTTAACACCAATTATTTTAAATCACTACATGAAAATTCAAATATTTACCACGACTTCCTCTATCGTGACCTCCACTACCTCCGCGGCCACCATAACCACCGCCGCCTCCTCCGCGACCTCTGCCGCCACCGCCACCACCGCCGCCTCCACGGCTGCCGCTCCAGTTGTCACGTTTAGTTGCCATTTGCACTTTAATTGTATTACCACGGAACTCCTTTCCATCAAACCAAGTTATAGCTGAACGAGCTGCATTGGCATCATCATAGGTAACTGTGGCTTCTCCTTTGGAATTTCCAGACTGTTTATCTTTATAAAGCCAAATTTTTTTCTTCATTGTTTTCTTGTCAGTCTAATAATGAAAAAAATCGTTAAAATCTTATAAAATTATATCGAAATGGTGTAATAGAGTTGTATAACATGTATCAGACAGAATAATTGCCAAAATTATTATTAATTTTGAAATGAATAGTATCTGATTTACTATAGCGGGGTTACAAAGTCGAACTTGAATTGTAAATATTCAAGTACAGAGTGCTACCCGCATAAAAGTAGATTATAAAATTGTGTTGGAACTGAATTTATTCCATACCTTTATAATGCCAATTGCCCCAAAATGATCCTCTATATCAGCTTCAGTGACGTCTGTGTTCATGCCAGATACGAAAACAGTATCCTCCTGGATAACCATCTCACCCGAACCGCCTGTAAGTGGAAAATTATCTTTAGAAACATTGCGGGAGAAGGTAAATAACTAAAATATATTAACGATCCGCGTATAACTAACTTCGTAATTAGATAACTTGATTACTCTTGGTACATATTTTAAACCAAACTAACTTTAAAGCATGAATTATGATGAAAACCTTTTCGTGGATATTTTAATTTCATTTAACCTTGACAACCCTAATTTTGTTATTACGGGAAAGACTTCTCCTGTTAGTTAAAACCATCTGCGATTAACATCATGATACATTCGTAATCACCTAGCTGCATTACTTGTTTCATAAAATATACAGCATAGCTAACTCTATATATATAATCAAGATTACATTAACAAGAATCAACCATTTTAAGAAATATAAATTTCGAACAATTCATGTTCACATGTGTCATTTGTATCTTATTAATCAGGAGCGCTTTTCACCGTTAACACCTCATTCACGATAAAATTTGTCATTTACGTCATTGACACTTTATAAATAATAAATCAAGATAAAAATAAATGTGTACAAAAAATTGCATCAGCCTCACAACAAGAGGTCTGATGCTTTTACCTTTGTAACCACCCCTTCCGCCACCTCTAAAACAGAAGCAAACGATCAGTACTTGAAGACACTCAGCGAGGCGGTGCACCAACGGTATTATATTTTATTGTTGGCCATTTTGCAATTGCTAGTCAAGTGAGTAAGGGCGAGCGCGCACTAGTTGCACAATACGCACGCAACACCCTTTTGATTTCTTCATCTGGAACTCACAACGTCCGTCATGTCGTTAAATACGTCAGTGTTTGTCATATGTCGCGTCTACAGAAGTCTTGTGCGTCTCATTCTTCTGTCATTTCTGAATACTCGTAGTTATTTCAATTAAACAAAAAGAAACATAAAAACCCAATTTATCAACAATCGAAAAGTGTACATCCTAATTTCAACCAATGCGCTTAACGCAAGTCAACCTTTAGAATAATATCATTAATCAATATTTTTTTATAGATATAAACCCACTTTTGATGTACATAAAAACCCTTTATATACGCGTAGTACCTTTACACTTTCATTTTAAAAAGTGTACTACCCAGTCATGTCATTATTAACAATAAAGAAAGATTAAAACCTGCTGAAAAGTTTAACCATTTTGTATTAAATTAAAAATGTTAAAGCAAGTATTACTGAACATATTATTTTACATGATATGGTAAATTGATGCATTTACAAATCCAGTAATATTCTGTCAGTAAATTGTATTTTTTACCATTTTGTTCACCAGTATTCAAAGCCCCACCACATATTAGAAACATTACGCCTGTTTACCAAATTTTACGAACTTCTGTAAACCTTTTGCACTTAATTATGCATATTTCTGGATTCATAAGCATTGTTTTGGATTTTAAAATTATACCTTACGATGTTCATGTGTTGTCAAGGAATGGATTGTAAAGATAAATTTTAATTTAACTTACCCATAGCCTCCACTACCACCCCGTCTATCATCGCGGTTATAATCTCCGCCACCTCCACGATCACGGCCTGCATGGAAATAATAAAATGTTAATTTCACGTATAGAACATTTATAACAAGTCAGTGAAATATTTTGATTGTGTCTTCAGACAGGATACACAGCTACTTTGGCAATACAGTACTGTGAGTTTAATAAAGACTTTTATTTTCTCTTCCCATAGTAAAAAAGATTCAACCAGTAGCATAATGGCCATTGATTGAGATCGGTATGGGCAATAAAATAGCAAAAAAGAGTTGAATGTATTATATCTTACCTCCAAAACCACCGCCGCCACCTCCACTGGAGCCATAACCTCCGCCTCCAGAATTACCATAATTTCCATTGTTATAACCTCCTCCGCCGCCTCCTACTCCACCGCCACTACTATTATTGAAACCTCCTAAAAAATATTGGAATATATAGATTGAATTGAAAAATATTAATATGTGGATAATGTTAAAAATAAAACTTTGTAACCTTTCATTGAAGTTCCTTATTTACCAACTGAACATTGTACATTATCAATGGTGAAATAAAAATAGTTGCAAAAATTTTAAAAAATGTTACAAAGGCTTATTTTTAATATTTATTATAAAATATAGTAGAATGTTTGAGAGAACTTCTACCCCTCCATTTATAGAGGAAACAAAGGGACTATCATATTCTCAAAATAATATGCGACATAGAAGGAAACGACAGATTGCAATTCGTCACTGCCGTTATGCCTACGTCGCTAAATAGAACAAAAAGAATATTTCTCTTTACCTTGGTTGCCTCCATAAGCACCTCCACTTCCCCGGTTGCCTTGATTCCAACCGCCACCTCCGGCGTTACTGCCATAAGCATCAACGTTTCCGCCACCACTACCATAATTGCTACCGTAGCTATTAGGGGGTGGTTGAGAATAATCAGCATAACCACCGCCTCCACCAGCATTTCCGCCGTAGCCGCTATATTCTTGAAATAAAAATCATTACTATTACAATGTGAATTACTGTATGATGGAAGTCCCGAATGAAAAAAATATATTAATATTTAACATTCCCAATAAGTATTATAGTAATTGCAATATGCAAACAAATTCATGAAATTAAGATTGATTCAGAATGTTAGGATTTAAAACACTTACGATTATCCGCCATGTTTGGAGAAATGCTCTCTGGAGCAATATGGTGTAACTCCAACGTCTACTAAACTCAACGAACAGACAGCGAATGAGGACGATTGTTGTTGCCGCGCAACGAAGAAGATCCGCCGATGCCAAATTAGTACCCATAAGTTCCGCTAGGGCTACAAACAAAATCCCTAGACTGATTTGACGTTATTTGATGAAATTCAAATTGGAATCCTAATTAGATCAAAGATATTATAACGAAAAATAAGATTTTATCAAATTAAATTAATTTTCTTGTAAATTATATTAAAACAATTGTCCTAGACTGTAACTATTTTTGTAAAGACATTTACAAACAATGATATCTAAATGCACAAACAAAATAAATTTTATACATTGATTCTATATTAAAATTATATATACAAATATAATTATAAACAATTTATTTATTTTTAATATGCGTATCGCTTATGTTTTATTTTTAAAATAATAGTAAATTTCTATCCAAGTTGGCGAGCCTGAACTATTGACCTATTAAAGAACAAATGTCAGATTTGTTAGTTTTGCTTGCAATCGTCACGATCAAGGAAGGTTAGCAATTGGCATCGTTGGTGCTCCAAAGAAGATGAAGAATGATGATGGGTGATCAGTTCCGTAAAGTCGAACAATTTTCGCCAAAGTCCTCTCCTCGGGGTGCCCGTTCCCCAGTTGTTTCACGACAGGACTCATCAGGCACATTAAAAACGACGATTCTACTTGGCAAAAACCCTTCGATTGTCCCCAGTGGACCTTTCTATTTATTGAAAGAACCACCAGGTAAATAATAATTTCATCGTTTTAATTGAGAATTATTTTAATACTTTATATTATTTTAAGGGGAATCGGAACTTACTGGAGCTACAAACTTGATGGCACATTATAATCTTGAACATTCATACAGTAAATTCAGTGGTAAAAAACTCAAAGAACAGCTATCGTCTTTCCTGCCTTCGCTTCCTGGTGTCATTGATTCACCTGGCCAGCAAGATAATAGTTCTTTACGATCAGTTATTGATAAACCTCCTATATGTGGAAAAGAAATTCTACCTTTGACCAGTGTGCAATTAGATGGATTTCGTTTACATCCTGGACCTGTAAGAATATTTCTCATTTTTAACTTGGGTTTATTTTACAATTTAATCAGTAGCATAATATAACTTAAAATTGAAAATAATCATATTTATAATACAGCATATTTAGGAGATGTAATTTCTAATTTAATTTTGCAGCTACCCGAACAATACCGTTATGCCAATCAAGCACCAATAAAAAAACACAAAAATAAACATAAGAAGCATAAACACAAAGAAGGTGGTTTGCCAAACCAGGAGACACCTGTTACAGAAGTGGGACCAGACACACATGAAAAGAAGCATAAGAAGCAAAAAAGACATGATGATGATAAAGAGCGTAAAAAAAGAAAAAAGGAAAAGAAACGAAAGAAACAAAAGCACAGTCCAGAGCATTCAGGTGGTGGAATGACTCCCAGTCAACATGGCAGTAATTAAATTTTGCACTGCTTTGTTTAAGACACTTGTACAGAAGACTAAACACAATTGATCTTATTGTAATAATATTGTAAGGGTTAATTATTAACTTAAAATATTTAGGTGTATACATACCACAAATAATGATTGAAGGTGTAAAATACATATACTATTTATACACGTTGTGTTTTTAATCAAAGTTTACATCTCACGGGCTTAACAAATGTGTTTAGAAGTAATGAAATGCTATTCAGATGGATTGATGATTTGATTTATTCTTGAGTGGGGAAAGACGATATCAAGATTATGTTTTTGCACACTTGAGATGGTTGATCTACTTCAAAAATTTTATTTGAAAATTGCAGAAGGAAGAAGTTGATCAAAAAATCTCGTCAACTAATAAAAGTTGTCCACCCCTAACATATAAAATAATCGAGCAATTATCATTAATAGCGCTATAAAAGTTTTCAGTAATCTCGAAACAAATAACGCGAAAATAAAACAAGTAATTTTGAATCAACAAAAAAACAAATGGCAGTATTTATTATTATTTCTTCTTCACTCGTAAATAAATAAAATAACTTAATAATAGTCAAATAGTAGATTACGCACTAGTCAAACTTATTCCTACATGCGTAAAGTCACAGCGTCCACAATTGGTGCTAAAAAAGTTCAAATGTATGTACTACATTTGAAACGATTACTAAATTGCATGTTTTCTATTTAATGCGGCGTGAATTTTTGATGCCAAAACCTCGCAACGTTTTCATCGCCATTGCTTTATTAAAATGTCGTTGGACTTTAACATGATGAATGTCAGCTTCACCTGGCAAAGGCTCGACGTTTGTCAAAATCACCAATAAAACCCCGAGGACAAGACACACGATAATAACAAGTGTGTAAACATGAACAGCATCAGCTGGAAGAGCTTCCATCTCTTTAAGAGCTAATAATGCTGGCTCAAAATCGGGCTTTAATTCTAGCGTATGGCGTAGATGTACAGCTGCATCTTGATAATGCCCATAGGTTTTGAAAATTTCACCAAGAGTAAAATATTGCTGCCATGCACCTTTATCAGGTGGTTGTACTTCTAGTGAGCGGCGAGTAAGATATATTGCATCGTCAAGATATTGCAATGTGAACAAAACACGAGCAAGATTTAGAAGTACTTCTGCAGCATGAGGTGATAGTGATAAAGCATGACGAAAGCATTCAATAGATTTCTGTGTATCACCTTTGAAATGCCAAAAGTTGCCTATTTGATTGTACAAACTTACAGACTTTGGTTTCTAAAAAAATGATTTATTAAAAAAGTTATAGGAATTCTTTAAAATAAATTGCATATACATACCTCCTTTTTTGCTTTCTTAAGCTTTTTTTCCAATAAATCAATATCATAGTCCCCCTTCATATTTAATTTTTTATATTTACTAAAAATGAGAGCTGCTTGCCTATCAGATATCTTTGGATGACGATGCCTATTTGAAATGCCGACTAGATTATCATAATAAGTAAAGTTCACAGACTTTCCACAATCCAATTCTGCAGAATGAAGTACATCTAAGTTACTTTGTCCAAATCCTGTTTTCATTAACTGAGATATATTTGAATTGCTGTAAAATTGATTTTTAGAGATTTGATCTTTTAAAAAATGTATTGCTTACAATGTACACTCTGTACATGAAGAACAATCTTCAACATGTTGTTTCATCCATAAAGCACCTTCAATATGAACTGTTGATGCTATGATACCAAAAACAGTATCACTAACCGTTTCATATTGCTGAGTTTTGGGCCCCATTGAGGCACCTTCAACAGTGACATCAACAATTTTCGTTTCGTCTGAATTCAATCGCCAGAGTGTCGATGTGCGGGAATTTGTAATAGCAATTTCGAAGCACAATAAAAGCAGCACGTTCTTCATTTTTACTCAATTTGTTCATTGAAACGCAATTATTTGAACTTGTATTTGGAGCTGCCTTGGCATTACCTTGAGGTTAGGTTTATTAATGTTACATAAACAACAATAACATGCCGCGCGACTTATTAAGACATGGAATATTAAAAATTTTATGACTATAGTAACTCATGGTATTATAACATTGTATTTTTACTTGTTAAATTTGTAGTTTAATTATTAATTAAATAGAACTTAGTTTTCAATGCAATAAAATTATATTTTTGTTTTATAGGTATTATAACGTATTTTAATACATGGGGATATAGCTCAGTGGTAGAGCATTCGACTGCAGATCGAGAGGTCCCCGGTTCAAACCCGGGTGTCCCCTGCAATATACTTTTTTGCGTTTCATGACTTTTTATTTACTTTTTTTTAATTAAATGTATACATTTCTTGTTCTTATATTATTATATTACGGTGATCTAGCTTTTTATTTTTAATCAGTTTTTTGTAATACGATTAAAAACTTAATTTTCATACACAAGTTTTTGGATCGATTTGAGGGTGATGTTGCATTTAAATTCGAGCGTAATAATGGACAATACCTTTTCTACAAATTAATCTATAAAATTAAAAATTGTGAAAAATTATATAACGTCGCCATCTGTGTGAAAATACATAAATACAATTCTATAGGGCATTCTAATGACGCTAATGACGTCACAAATAGGTTAGAGTCGTGGGGGGTAAACAAACTGTTTGTGTTAATAATCAGAAATTTAAAGCCTAGAACAGCTTACAAGCTATCAAGTATTTTAAAACAAGCTTAATTAAAAAGGATGAAATGAAAATATTTCGGGAAATCTCTTTCTTCATGGTTTCTCCTCCCACGACTATAACCTCAAATACGTCAAATGACGTCACGTTAGAATGCCCTATATCTGTGGAATGTGAAATTGCTTATAGATTTCTATTGAATATAATGCATAGTACACCTTCTTCTAATGATTGTCATAATTTAATTATGGAATTTGGAGTCATGTGTGGCTTCCAGTCCATAATGTATACATTTATGTCTTGTCTGGTTTGCAAAATGCGCCATTAATACGAATAAACTATTTTGAAAAGTTTTAAACCATAATATTATCCATGAAATTATATAACGAGTAAAACTACTTCAAAATAGTTAACTTACAATTTGTCGAAAACTGACTTCTTTAAAATATTGAAATTTTCTATTGTTTGCATTCAAATTTTCTTTTTGGAAATTTTGTATACTTACTTTTATATGATCTAAAAAGCTTTAATACAAATTGTGATTAAACAAAAAGTGGTTTATCGATGTAACTGTGATATGTTAATTATATATACTTACCATGTGTTCATATAAAATGGAGGCTGTAAATTTTGCATTAATCAAGTTAATTAAAAAAAATATATGAAGCTCAAATATATTTAGTTTATTTAATAAAAATTTATCACAAATTACAATCAATCAACAGAAAACTTGTATTGACATAAGGTTGGAAAGCAGTATGTTTCTCAGGCGTCCTAGGAAATATCGCTTCCCAAACTTGTATCACAGTATATCAATGCTATTAAGAAGATAGGATATTCCCGTAAACGTAAATGGAGTTTCCGCCTTCTGTAGGTATACAGAAGGAGTGCAAAATATTGAATAATATATTCTACAGATCAATATAGGAAGTAATTAACAAATGTTTTAATTAGCTTTCTAACGCCGAAGCACTTATATTAAAACTATCCTTTGCTCTCATATATGTTATCCCAAACTATAATAATTTCACACAATTTATTAATTAATTACAGAAAAAAATTAAGTTATTAAATTCATTACTATACGTAAAGAAAGAAGATTAATTGCACTTGTTAATGAGCTTAAATACACCTCATTTGCACTATCACAAAGCACATAATAAGGGGACGAAGTTTGGAATTAAAAATGAAACGGATTGTTTTTATTTTTAAACTTAAAGTGACTCAATTGGAAAACTTTCTCTGATTTTAAAAATTTATATCTCGTAATCTAATTAAGAAATCTGAATCATTTTAGTATCATAAGTTAGAGAATTTTATCACCTTTCCAATCAATATTTAAATTTCCTGGATTGTCAATTTTAAGGGGTGGTAACCACCGGCGGAGTATTTTATTTGCTTGTTTAGGCATATCTCAGTTTCTAATAAAGCTAGAACCTACATCGTAAGCTCAAACGATACGTGGATAAATGCTTTTACATTTTTCTTTTGTGTTAAAATTTATGTTTTCAATTAATTAAGTACATATTATTACATTATAAATTCGTGTATTTCATGTTTCTTTAATCCTGTTGTCGAAAGAATCTTCCATGTTGAATCTAAAATAAAAAGAATAATATGATTATAAAATATTTAAAAAAATTATTAACTTACCTCTGTTGTTATAATAGGATGTTATATTTTGATTTAAAATTACAAGTTTCTTTTTTAATGACGATAAGTAATATTCTCCATTTGTGATGAAGGTACAATGAAGAGGTAATCGTGTATTGTTGTTGAAGCAAGTTTTAATACTGAAATAATAAATTTAGGATTATATATAAATAATAATAATGATATGAAAACGAATAACTTACCAATACAAATCTTTTTTTTGCTTACTTAACCCTTAATTATAAATCTTGAAAGTGATATTGATGGCTTTACAGCAAGGGGTAAAATTGCTATTCAGAACATAATATGAAAAACATGAAATTTATAAGAACAGCTTACATATATAAACTGAAAGAAAAGTTAAACTTCCATCAAGAATAAATTAAATAAGAGGAAATATAATTAAGAAAATATTATGTCAAAATTGGCAAAAGCATATCGCTTTCAAAAAGGTTCAAATTATAGTAAAACCAAAGAAGTTAAAAGCAGCAGTTAAAAATAACATATTCGACTATTATAAAAAGGAATACAAATGTTATTGATTATTTATATTAGACAAACGGCTATTAGATCAAAAATGGTTAAATCTAATAGCAAATGTAGATTCACTTATAAAATATTTAAGTGATAGAAACAAAACAAATAATACTTGGTTTGTGACTCACAAAATTATAATTTCAATTTTAAACCTTTTTATCCGACCAAAGTTGTAAAATATTTTAAAAATATAAAATTTAAAAAAATTGGCGTAAGCCAATAAATTATCAAAAGTTGATTAAGTTTAATACCGAATAAAGTATTATCATTGAAAAAAACTTATAATATTCTTCAATGTGAAAAATATATTGTTTAATAAGTAAAGGTGTTTAATAACCTAACAAAATATTATAAATGTATGATTAGGAAAAGCTTAAAAACAAGATAATCTCACGATTAAATATCAAAATGCCAGCAGTGATAAAAATATTAAGTCTATTTTGGCTGACCACCATAATACTAAGGAAGAAAAGTTAATGTTATCAACATCATCAACATATATATATATGTAATATAAATAAATACAATATATAGGACATTGATATCACAAAATAAATAAAATGATGGAGATTAAAACCAGCAGTTAAAAACAACATATCCGACTACAAAAGGAACACAAATATTCTCTAGGCTATAAATATGTTATTAAAAAAAAATTTGCCTACACCGAAAGATGTAAAATTATATGATCCCAAACAAAAGACTACCATAGTAGTTTGTCCTTCTCCAAATAACAAAAATAAGAACAGCATATAAAATAAAATTAAAATGTTAATAAAATTATTATCATTAAAAAAAATTGTGAGACAACTCCTAGTTGCAAAATTCAATTAGACACGAAGTCTAAAAAAGGAAAATATTAACGAAACCAAAGAAATAGAAAAAGAAATTAAAAAAGTGAAAAACCCTTGCGAAATATACATATTAATAATTGTAGTTCAATATACCAATATACCAGATCATGTATACAATGTAAAAAGAATTCCATACACAAGAATATATATTACATCAGCAATAAAACCAATTGATAAAATCAAAAATTAAAATAAACAAATGCCATAAACTAGAAATACTTATGGCAATAATTTTAATCAAAATGGCGGCATATATCATACATTTAAAGTTGTATAAAATGATGCCCATGATAAAACAATCACTCGCATAATATAATTTACACGAAAAACGACCACAATTGTTTTTTATGTTAAGTCATCTATAATATTGATAATAATTTAGTTAAACCTTAATTGGTTGTTGTTGAAACATGAAACTAAATCAAAATGGCGCATGGAGACATGAAAGAAACATATTCAAGTGACTGATGACTCCTTAATAATTTTTTTTCAACTGCATTTCATTGCATATGGCTTGTCTATATCAACAAATAGCAATTGTGAAAGAAATATCACATAAAGATAGGAAAAAAAGAAATTCAAGTGACTAATAAAGTCACAAAACTTTTTTCAAATATAATATCAGTTATCATAATGGCACCTATCATAGATGCAAATGACACAATGTTAAACGCAAAAGTAAAATTTACAAATTCCACAAAATTAAAGTTTATACAAATATCATATAGAAAATTAAGATACAAAGTAGTAAAATAAACTACTGACAAAATAAATTGTAGACATGTTAATCTACAACACATGTTATATCTCTTCGATTATACAAATTGATGTAGAGGAGAAAATAATATAATTTTAAATAAAAAGAAAAGATGCTTCGAAACAATAGATTGAAATATGTGGAAATCCATGTAATAAGATTACAAAAACATAATTTAAAAAACAAAATTTCAAACCACTTCGCAGATCAATAATTATTTTTATGTTGCAATGTTTGCAAATGTATAATTTGCAAACTTTTTAAAGAAATATCAAAAATAAAAATATTTAGTGTGCTTGTTCTTAAAGCCAGAAAAAAACAGCAGCCATATAGAACATCAGTTCGAAACTGCTCACACCACTAATTGAACAAACCACTCAGGTCAATATGCTCATGGCAAAAAAATTGCACTTGCTTGCATATAGCTTGTCTATATCATTAGCAACAAATGGCAATTGTGAAAGTCTACTAAAAAAACAATGTTCAATATTGGAATATATGAAAGTTATGTTATATAGCGATGTAAAATCTTCATGCAGACTTCTGTACTTGAATTAAAATTAAGAAATAAAATGTTAATAGCAAAAGACATATAGACAAGAAACAAAGATATTCAAGTAACTAACAACTCTCAAATTTAACAATTGGTCAAAATGACAAATTGCACCCACAACATATCTAGAAGATTCATTTATGTAAGTTCTAAAATGAAAGTAGAACTATACAATATGCACACTTTTTAAATTATGTCAATTAACTTTATAAAGATATAAAGAAAAAAAAATTAAATTGTGAATATGTCAACCCTCTGTGCAGAGACAAGAAAAAAAGATATTCAAGTGACTAATAAGTCCAATGACACCTATCATAGAAGCTCATGACAAAATGTCCATTAAAATTTGTAAAATTCAGCAGTGGTAGAGAAACTTCAAGTAACTCACACTAATTGAAAAATTATAACTAAAAGACTAGTTGTCTTCTATATTTGAATTCAAAGTAAAGAGCGTAAAAATTTTATATTTATAAATTTAGAGTTCATAGTAGTACAATAAACTAATGATAAATAAATTGTAAACATGTCAGCCCTCTGCATATCTTATG